>CAEFZP010000729.1:1027500-1112500 GCA_903064625.1 Mallotus villosus
TCCCAGTGTTCTGGCTGACATGTGAAGGAATTGCGATTTGAGACGATTCTACCACAACAAAGTTCAGAGTAAAGAGGACACACAGAGAGGGCTGTGTGGAGGGACCTCCGCATGCGTCTGCAGCACACAGCCAGACCAGAGCCCTTCTCTCGGATCTTTGCTCCCATGCTATCCATCCCTCACTCTTCTCCCCCTCTCTCTCCCCCTCTCTCTCCCCTCTCTCTCTCTCCCTTTCTGTCTCCCTCGTTCTCACGCCTGTTCTCACGCTCGTCTTCATCTTTCTCTCTTGCTTTGCCAAGTAGTGCCCCTGATGTGTTTTCACAGTCCATTTCTCCTGTGTCTGTTTGTGTTTGTGTGTGTGTGTGTGTGTGTGTGTTTGTGTGTGTGTTAAGCTGTGGAAGTAGAGCAGTCTAAAAATGCTGCCTCGTGGGGCCGGCCACTCAGGTCTACATGAGAAGATACTCAGCACTCACCCAGCAAATATGCACGGTAGCCTACCTACACACACACACACAAACAAACAAACACAAACTACAGTAGCAGCTGCATAGAGAGCCAAGCCTACAAGCCCATATAAGAATGACTACTGAACAGAGGCAGCAAGAGAGAAACACAAAGACAAACTGAAAAGCCGTAAAGGGGAGAGATGGAGAACACATTAACCAGAGGGATGTAAGGAATGTCTCTCTTCTATCATTTAGAGGTACGACTGTGAGGGTCTAGTTCAGGTCCACTAAGACAGGCAAGCTATAACCTGTCACACACACCTTCCCATTTCTCACACACGCACACAGAACTTTTAAGTTGCTCTAAATAACAGATAACCATCCCTTCCACTGTCACGCTTTGCTTCTGGAGCATGTTAGAACTTGCTTGGTCTACTCTACTACACTACCTGAAATAGCTTCACCTGACCTGCATGGAATGAGACACACACACACACACACAGCCAGCTGGCCAGCTAGCAACTACTACTCAGCCAGCTAGTGCCTCAGTCTCAACTAGCCAGCTAACATCCAGTCAGTCAGTCAGGTGAACCCCCGGTGCTGCAGACAAGGAGGACCACAGGAGAACTTCTCTCCCCTGTGTTGGCATCTCCCAGGATGTGTCTCACTCATGTTGCTATCATCCCTCCACAGGTCTCTCTCTACTCTGGGGGTATCTCTCCGCATGTCTCTCTCTACTCTGGGGGTATCTCTCCGCAGGTCTCTCTCTACTCTGGGGGTATCTCTCCGCATGTCTCTCTCTACTCTGGGGGTATCTCTCCGCATGTCTCTCTCTACTCTGGGGGTATCTCTCCGCATGTCTCTCTCTACTCTGGGGGTATCTCTCCGCAGGTCTCTCTCTACTCTGGGGGTATCTCTCCGCAGGTCTGCCTCATGTTGGTGTCTCTGGAGAGGTCTTTCTCTCTTTTACCCGTTCAACCACTCAGTATTCCTTCAGCATCCTTCCCCTCTCTCATGCTCCCTCCCTCCCTTCCACCCTCTTCCCCTCTCTCTCGTTCCCTCTTATGCTCCCTCTCTTCCTTCCTCTCCCCCATTTCCTTCTCTCAGAACAGGGTCAAGGGCAGCCATCATCTCCCCTGTCCTGTTGCCATCTCTTCCTCTCTCCCTCTCTCCCTCCCTCAGGGATCCACTACAGGCCAACAAGTAGAGCACAGGCCTTTCTGGGACAGAGATAGAAGAGGGCCGTGTGTGTGTGTGTGCAATTACTACAGGACTGACTGTAGGACTACATGCGTGTAAGGGAAATTGGTGTGTTTGTGTGTGTGGAGGCGGTGGCCCCTGCCACCTGTCAGCCAGCCTGTGGTCACATGATCCTGAGGGGATGTCACACCTGACCCGGAAAGGGGTGGGGCCTCACGCCAACCTGTCATCAGAGACACAGTACCACAGATGTCCTCTTTAACGACCTCGCTCTTTCCCCAAACACACACTCCCCCTCTCCCATAAACACACACATAAAACACACGGCAACACACTGTCCCCTGTTCTATCTCCGTCAAACGCTCACACGACGTACATAGTAACACACTGTGCCCTGTCTATCTCTGTCACACACATATGCACACACACACACGTCACACTGTAGAGAATGCCAGGAATCATTTCCACATCCATGGATGACCCTCGGTAAGAGGACTGTCGTATGTGTTTCTGATTCGTAACAGCGGTGACCAATTGTGTCACAAGCATGTGCACAGATTAGTAACGGAATACTAGTGTGTCATGTCCTGTGTGTGTGTATGAACATTCACAAGCTAGCAGGACACGTGACCCTAGAACACTCCACTGTCATGGTGGGCGCACATTAATACATACATGTTGGCCACAAAATCCATGGATGCCCATCCTTGATTGTGTGTGTTCGCGTGTGTGTGCCCCACAAAGCAGTCCTGTTATTTTACCAGTCACTGGGGTATTGTTATGTAAGCTAGGCCACTGTTCTGTTTGAATGAGGCACACTCAGATGCTCCTCTTTCACTCTCCACTCCATCTCTCTCTCTCTGTCATATGCAACTAATTGGGCATACAACATCCCCCCTGCCCTCACCACACACACACACACACACACACACACAGCTAAGAAGAGGAGCTGTACAGTGATGGTCTCCATGACACACCTCTGCCCTCTTCCAATAGAAGAGCATGGGAGTTGCTATCTTATGTTGTTCATTTATATTTCATGTGCCTTCTATTTATAGGCACATATAGGTTGAAGCCCAGGCAGGCACCAGCATTAGAACAGGGACTGATATGATTCTCCACATAGGGAATATGCCCACGTGTATGGTTGATCTATAATTCAACATGCATATTACAAGTCACATGTTGTGTGTGATGACAGGGCATCAGAGAGAGAGAGAGAGAGAGGAGAGAGAAACATGATTTGCACTCAAGATACGAAACAGTGTGTGTGTACAGTAGGGAACCGCATTACGTCATTAGTTTATTTTTTCAGATTAGCTCACTTGACTGAGTGTGCGTGTGTCTCCGAAATTTGGTCTATAACGGCATTCGCCCTCCTGAATCCGAGTTGTAATTGACAGCGAGTCACGTGACCCACTGTAATCTCACACAGAGGAAAACAGACAACGATCAGATCGTAAAGTGGAGTGGACAATAGCCCACAGACTGTTGAATCAACTAGATATTAATTTTAACAACGTTAACTAACTGTTAGGGCCGCCAGACGACCATCTTATTAACACCATCACCTGTGTGATCCGCCGCGTTCCAATTAACGCCTTTTTCAAAGATGAACGGGATAGGGGTACAAAGGTGCCAGACAGCGAGTTGCCTAGTGCAACATCATCGCACTGAACGCTAACCATACTAACCGGGACGGCTCAACAATAGGCTGCCCTCGAGGATGAAGCCAGATCAAGCTCCCGTGGTCAATTTAAGACTTTGATCGGTTAAGACTTGCTCTGACATTGTCACTATATCAAGCGTCTCGTGGATATTAAGACAAGTTTGTCTTTTAAACAAGCAGTTCTGTCCAGCAGAAACGCCACCACCGCCGTAGGTATCACTTCTAGACAATATTTCGGAATCACTAGTTTTCTTATCGATAGAGTTAATCCATGTAGGAGCGGTCACGACTTCCAAACAAGGCATGCATTCGTAGTGCCTATATGTCCAAATAAATGGATGAACAAATACCCTGAGTTCGTCCCTTTCGGCTTCCCAGCGGTATTTCTCGGCCTGGAATCGTCCCCATTCGAACTGGATAAAGTGCAAGATCCCAGGAAGCGATAGGCCTGCGTCCCCGTCTTGCGATTCCCGAGGCTGCGACGATCCAGCCATCGCCCCTGCTGCTGCCGCCGCGGCCGCTGTTGTTGTCGCCTGCCCGAGTCCTGATTTCGGCCCGTTCGGATTGCGCCCCACGCCGCTCCCTCCAGCGTTCTGGTTCGTTCCTCCCGCTACTCCGCCGGATCTTTCCGCCTCCATTTTACCGTTCGAGCTCAAGCCAGGACAAGGAGGTGGAAACAAGCAGCGAGAATAATAACCCCGTCCCTTTCAGACCCAACACTTCCACTCTAACAAGCCTTCCCCTCTTTCTTCCTCTCTCGCGTAGAAAGCAGGATTTGCTAAAACAGCAGCAAAAACCTTCAAACATCCGTTTAGCAATTTCAAAATAAAAGCTGAAATTGTAGAAATTGACAGATTTGTGACCTGTTAACTGTTGTTTAATAACAACAAATGAGCCATTCTCCAAAGCAAACATGCCCATTTACACAAATTATATCATCATATGGATGACAAACCCCTTTGAGAGATTATATACTCCTGAATTTGGTTTATCATAGACACTTATTCTGAAAGGATTTAACTTCTTTCCGGTTGCCAGCACGAATGTTGGTAGGCATCTTCACGAAACGAGTAATGCAGGGGTTTAGGAGTTGATGCTAAATAGTGAGCTCTTAGTAGATCTTGCTACAATAGAAACAAGATAGGTTTTAATGGGTCTATCCCTTGTATTTAACTCTGTAAACAGACATTGTGGTTCCTGCAATATAGTGATCGCAGGCAAATTCCGTCCTATCTCTGAGATCGTTTCGGATACAAGAAAATAGTGGCTATGGACATCCACATCGCGACCGTATCGTTCATTCGTATGCATAGATCTACGTATCGGTTGAAACATATTTGATTTGTTCTTCAAGTATTTTCGGGATTGCTCCTGTATCCTGTCGACAGGCAATGACTCTACGTTGCAAAATATGAATGTTTACTGCCGGGGAAACTATGATCCTTGATTCAGAGGCTACGTTACAGGTAAATTCAGTTTCCGTTTGTTAAAATCTTAATGCAATTCCAATAGGTTGATGAAATGAATGCCATTTCGCCATAATGTGCTGTGGAACAGATCGAAATGGATTGTCACGAACACATATCTGTGTGTGTGTTTCAGTGTGACACATCGGACCACCCAGCTGCTCCACGGGAGAGCTAGCATCCCGATGGCGCGGACTGAACCCATTAAGAACAGAGTTGTGGGTCTGTAATCAGTAAAACGCCTGGGGCAACCATGCGTGTGGGCTTCTGGGGCCTGCTGGCAGCAGTCATCGTCCTCAACCTGCTGATCATCTACTACGTGTCCCATGTCCAGCACCAGATGAATGAGAGGAGACGGGGGGAGCCAGGGAGGGGCTCCAGGAGATCCCCTCTGCCTGTGTCCGGCCAGGGGGGCGGCGGGCCTGGGGCTGGGGTGGGGGGTGTTGGCGGAGGAGCAGGAGGGGGGGTCGGAGAAGGCAACAGCCGTGGCCCGCGGGTCACCGTCCTCCTCCGTGAGTTCGAGGACTTTGAGAACTACGTGGGAGACGTGGCGAGGTCGTTCTTCCGCCAGCGGCCCGAGCTGCCCTTCCTGGCGGTGGCCGACTCCCCTCCCTACCCTCCTCTGGCGCTCCCCGACGGGGCCCGGCTCCTGGTTCTCGCCCCCAGCCCGGACCAGCCCCCACAGGCCCACCGGCCCGAGTTCCACGTCCAGACGGAGTTCGTGCTGCTGGTTCCCGACGGCGTGGAGCTGGAGCAGGGCCGTCTGGTGGAGCGTCTGATCCGGGAGCTGGAGGGCGAGGGCGGCGGGCCCGTGAGGCTCGTGGCGGCGTCCGTGCTCGCCCGCTCCGCCGTGCAGTGCCTCAGCCTGAGGGTGAGCCTGCGCGAGTGGACGGCCACGTACACGCCGGGCGCGTCGGGGAGCAGCGGGAGCGTGTGCACAGCGCTGCAGGGCGACGCCGTGGTGCTGATGAGGTCCGAGGACCTCTTCAACCTGTCCGTGCCCCTGGGGCGCCCTCTGATGACCTCGCTGTTCATCCAGACGTCGCTGCGCGGCTGGAAGGTCAAGCTGCTGGAGAGCCCTGCCTTCGCCGCAGGGCCACAGGCCACTGTTTAGCTCCGCCCACAACCAGTGGAAGGCGGACACGCGCGTGAAGGAGAGCACGGCTCGGCTGATGAGGGGCTTCGGGCTGAAGCGTCTGCTGCTGGCGGACGGGAAGGAGCAGTGGTTCGGCTGTGGGAAGGTGAACTCTCTGACCCTGTGTGAACACGTTCGAAATGCATGATGCAGTAGAGGCACGATGCACGACATTTGCATTGTGTATATATGTATTTGTACTTTGATTTCAACTTTCTTTTCAATGATTTATCTCTTTTTTTGATTGTTTTGCTTGTGGTAGATACGCTCAATTCTGCCACGCTACGTACTTGTGGTTTCAGTGTGCAGTGAATGATTTTCCCGATCCTCATTTGTACACGGGAAGATCACTGTCGCATACTTTCATAAACCTTTGTAAACGTTAGACCCGTTAAAAAAGCATTTTGAATTTGTAGTAGGCTGAAACCGTTCCTCTTCTTCCCCCCCCCCGTATCCAAGGAGACGCCTCGCTGCTTTGGCACGGTGAAGGACGACACGCCTGATTACCTGTACCTGGAGCGCTGGACTCCACCCTGCTGCCTGCGGGCCCTCCGCGAGACCACCAAGTACGTCATCAACATCCTGGAGAGCTCCGGGGTGCGCTACTGGCTGGAAGGGGGCACGCTGCTGGGAGCGGCCCGCCACCAGGACATCATCCCCTGGGACTACGACGTGGACCTGGGCATCTACCTGGAGGACATCCCCAACTGTGACTACCTGAAGAACCTGGACTCGGGCTCCCTGGTGGACGCTAACGGCTTTGTGTGGGAGCGGGCGGTGGAAGGGGACTTCTACAGGGTGCAGTACAGCGAGGCCAACCACCTCCACGTGGACCTGTGGCCCTTCTACCCCCGCAACGGGGTGATGACCAAGGACACCTGGACCGAGCACAAACAGGACGTGGAGTTCCCCGAGCACTTCCTGCAGCCGCTGGTGCCCATGACGTTCGCCGGCGTCACCGCGTACGGACCCAACAACCACCGGGCCTTCCTGGAGCTCAAGTTTGGGGAAGGGGTGATCGAGAACCCCCAGTACCCCAACCCGGCCAAGAAGAGGCTGGACAGGAGCAGGCTATGAGGGAGGGGGGCTAGAGAGAGAGAGAGAGAAGGGAGGAGAGGAGGAACCCTCCCATAAAGAGGCTATCCCTCAGGTAGAGAGAGGATGACACGAGATGGGAGATATGAAGCAGTAGGTGTGAGAGAGGTTGGCGTTGTCCTGAGGCTTTTCTCCCAGCTGTGTGTGTGTGTGTGTGGGCAGGTGCAGTGCAGGAGGACTCTGAGGTGTCACAGAAACACAGACGAAGACTATGAGATACTAGCGCTGTCCAGGCCGGGAGGAAGTGTGACACGATAGCTGAAGCGACAGCTCACAGACAGGAGGAAGTGTTATAATGATGAAGTACAAAGTGTTTTGTCCGTCTCTTCATAAACGGAGTGACTAAGTTCAGTTGAGTTCTGGATTTTAATAAGTATTATCAATCTGTAGATTGGGAGAGAAAACCAGACCTCTGACAATAAATGACAACACAACACCAGGCTTAGGTCTCAATCATGTCTCTCTCTGCTCTGAAGGCCGGAGGACCGTCTTTTATAAGGCACAAGAATGTAAACAGATAGTGACAGTCAGGCAGTAATGATGCACATGACACATGACAACTCTCAGACTAGAGAGTTCATTGGTGGAGCTCTCCTTGTAATCATGACAGGAACGTTTAGCCAGTACTTTCACCTGACCCCGAACATCTATTAACCCTGACACAAAGACACAATATACTCTTATTAATAGCAAGCTTACATGAGAACATACTAACTAGTATCCAATGACTAGTTCTGTTGATTAGTGAATAATGTAAGGACACAGCAAATCCCAATTTCTTCCACAATAAGTATTGGGTTATATCATTGTATGTGTGTGTACCTGGACTGAGGCTTGGTGTGTGTTTTGTGTGTGTATGTTTGTGTGTTTGCCTGGACTAAGGCTTAGTGTGTGTGTGTGGGTGAGTGAATTCATGTTTACGTTGCACTAATTCACTTTATTTGAAATTGGCAAAATTGTGTTCGATGTGGATACCTTGCAGCGGGACGTGAATCAAATTAAATCAAATCAAAATGTATTTGTATAGCCCTTTTTACAAGCAATGTCACAGAGGGCTTCACATATGACCGTAGAACTGCCCCTCAACCAACCTAAACCCTCAAGGAAGACAGGGAAAAACACCCAGCAAAACTCACTAGAGGAGAAAAAATGGAAGAAACCTCAGGAGGAGCAATTCAGTGAGGGATCCCCTTCTCCAGAGACGGTTGGTGAAAGAGAGGAGCAGAACACAGGCTTAACATAGTCATACAGCAGTGAAGTGTCAATGGGGGTTGAAACACCAAAATCCAGTGTTCAACTTGGGTCAGAGTTGGTAAACGTCAGTTTAAGCAGAGGTAGCCACAGGGCTGGGGACTGTGATCGGCGCAGCATCACAGGCAGGGGGATGAGGAAAGGGACGGGAGCATCACAGGCAGGGGGGTGAGGAAAGGGACCGGGCACTCGCTGTTTTCCGTCAGGGAGACCGATGTCCACTTGCCAACTCGATCCAGCTTCGGCAGACTATCACAGATCGATGTCCACTGGTGACCAGGTCCAGCGTTGGCAGACCGACGACCAGGCAGGTGCTGACAGCTCAAACCCCCCCCACACCACAGGGGACGTGTGGACGGGGGACAGAGAGAGGAGAGCAGGGATTAGAGCATGCAAGGAGCAACTAACAGTTACAGTAATATTAGAACAAGGTCCCCACCGGTCAAGTGTGGACTAGTGCAGCAATGCAGCAGACCAAAAAAGGGTATTCGACGCAGCCCCAGACACTAAGACAGCGCCAGCCCCCCTCGGCTGGAACATGACATCTGTTCCAGGGAAGAGAAACTCTCAAATGAGGACGTGAGGCCTGATGTTACTGGAAATATTGCTTTTCTGCAGGTTATCCAATACGGCCATTGACTTAAAAGCACTGAAATGAGGAAGTCCTTTTTGGTTAATCCTGCTGATGCCACTACTGGATTCTCATTTAATAGTGTTGCACTGTATGTGTCCTGGTGCTACATAATGCTGGAACTTACCGGAATATATAAACAGCTATAGATCATTTAAGTTGTGTGGGGCGGAACCATCCAACTCTACTTATGAGGACCACACGCATTAAGAAGCCCACCAGCAGTCAGCATCTTTAAGACTGTGTGTTCTAAAGGCAATGCCCCTCCAGTTGTTCTATGCTGAGAAAATAAACAAGATCTACTTCATTGTTGATTATACAAAACAAGTTTCTCTGCCGGATGTTTGCCAATGTGACCTGTAATTCCATGTTTATATTTGGTTAGAAGTGTATATCACTTAGTCTGATGTATATGGTGGCCCTCAAGTGCAAAACATCCCCCCTAATATGAGTGTATCCCCCAAATGAAAACACTCCCCTCAAATACGAGTCAACTCCCCCCAAATAGGATGACTTGCTCACCTCCCCCCAATACAAAGACACGCTCCTCCAAATGGAAAACGACATTACATTAACTCAAAACCACATTACATTAACTCAAATCGGAAATGGTTGGTACAACACTTTCGTCGCTGAATGGATGCAGTAACTAACAGGGAATAAGAAATTGATCGACAGAAGTACGAAATGCAGTAGCCTGACAGAGTAACGTGCACCAGGACAGTTGTTTAGCTATCGAAGCAAGCAGGTAGCAAGTAGGCTTACTTAAGTATAAATTGAGTGTTAAGGGGCACTGTTTCGACAGCGCCTTTGGGCTGCGCTTCAATTCCGCCATCTAGTGGTTTAACGTGTGAATTACAATTACAGTTCTCACAGTAAACCACCAGATGGCAATGGTAAAGCGCAGCCCTATGGAACAGGTTTTTAAACGTTGAGTTACAGTAATGTAATGCTGTTTTCCATTTGGGGGAGTTTGTCCTTGTATTGTGGGAGGTGAGAAAGTCATCCTATTTGGGGGAGTTGACTCGTATTTGGGGGGAGTGTTTTCATTTGGGGTATGCACGCATATTAGGGGGTGTGTTTTGCACTTCAGGGCCAGCTTAGATGTACCTGTAAACACATTCAGATTTCAAAATTTCTGATCCCATCCAAACTACTTGATGTATTGGGTGCAGTGTTTTACTTTTACCAGCAGGGGGCAGAAGAGGATCATAATTGCAATGCATGCTTTCAGGCTCCAAATGAAATGTATTTTCTGATGTGAACATAGACAGAGGGGTTGAGAGTGCTTGTGTGAGTTAGAGCAGGGCTTTAGACCAAGTGTGCGCTACGCTGCAGTATGTAGGAATGCATTCTTCAGACACCGGTGTGATTGGCTGAAACCTGGATTTCTGATCACACCTATACAGGAGAAAAAAAGTGACGAATGAATGACAAGAGGATCATTAAAAAAGACTTTTATTCTCTAAAGCAAGAACATTTAGTTGTAACGGAAAAATGGCCTCTCAAGCTCGGGTAGCCACCTGTATCACACACACAACACATACACACACAACACATACAGGACACACACACACACAACACATACAGGACACACACACACACAACACATACAGGACACACACACACACAACACATACAGGACACACACACACACAACACATACAGGACACACACACACACAACACATACAGGACACACACACACACATACAGGACACACACACACACACAGTGACATAACTGAGACCCTTCTGGAATGATGAATTTCCTTCTTGTTTTACAGACACACAAAGTAACACATCCAGGTCACAGAGAGCAAGGTAATGAACAAACTCGTTATGAGATGGGTTCTACAGACGGGTTCTACAGATTGGAATTCAAGTGTAAACCTACACGCCCCCTGGTATAGGGTAGCACAGCACTGCAACCACCAGCACCACCAGGCAGACTGCAGACACTCAATCTGTTCTGGGACCATGCATACTTTATACTGTTGTAGTATGCTCCAACAATGCAAGGTTGGACAGTGTTTGTGACAACTTAGAACAGGGCCAATATGGAACAGAAAACTGGATTCTCCAAATAGGTCGCAAGTAAAATTCAAATACAAGTAACGCCAACTTGTGTTGGCCACGTTTGAAACTATTTGACTGGCATGAGTTCAGGGTGAAGTACCTGACACCAACATGTAACACACACACACACGCACACAGCACATGTGATCAAACAGAATCTGACTTAAAGTATCAAAAGCCATGACCAACGGATTTAAGATGACATTTCTAGAACAATACATGACATCCTCTATTAAATGTATAACATGTCATATCTGAAACCTCCGATAATCCAGAAATGACATTAATGTTAGTGATTTCCTAAGACAGACAGGGCTTCGAGTTAAACAGATTTAGAGACGCTAAAAGTAAAAAACATAGTCAGGGTCTGGGATCAACTAAACTGCTTTGGATCGTTTGAAAAGATCACAGAAATAAATAGAACGTAGTAAAAAGGTACATTTCAATTTCAAGAAAAGTCAGGACATAACCCTAACTTCTAAAAAAGGCTCGTCAGCCCAAAAAAGCCTTTTGATTTGGACATCATTCAGTCCACAATGTTTCCTTTCAAATCAGTTCTCTCTCTCCTTAACACTTACACTCAACATCTGCCACGACTTCTGGGATCTCTCACACACGCGTGCGACGCACACACGTGCGCACACACACACACACACGGAAACATCATTAGATCCCAGATGTCCCGGGCAGCTCCACACTGGTGAAGGACACACACACACACCTTATGCACTGGCAGCTCAACGATGGAACACTTGAACTCAGATAAGAAAATATAATGTGTTGGAACGTGATTGACTGTGCTTTTGTGCTTGACAGAATTTTTTTAAACATTCAGAAAATTACTGGCTTGTCACTCAGAAGACAGACTCTTAAACTCTTAACAGTATTAATGGATACACATGGTTGCCCTGAGCAACATTCTTCTTTCTCTGTAGTGACATGGGCAGAGTCCTCTACTTCCTGGTTGCTGGTTGGCATTGCGCCCCTTTGGTTTCAGTGGCATGCTGGGTACCAGAGTCCTCAAAATGCTACAGCAGCGGTTAAAGCTAACCATGCTGAGGTCGAGCTGTAAAGGGCAGAGAGGTCTGTGTGTGTGTGTGTGTGTCTGATTGTCCTTATAGGGACTACGGTCTGTTGTCCATCTGGGCAACATCACTTATTTTAGGATTGAACTCCATTTGGTTTAGAGAACTGTGCTGAGACACATGACCTGGTGTCTTCCTGCTGTCCTACTACCACAGGCAGACTAAGGACTTCCAGAGGGGGCAGCATACATGGGGGGAGTTAGCAAAGTCACGGGGCAGCCCACATAGGGGGAGTTAGCAGACATCATATAGTAATAGTCTTAAAAAGATCTCTCTCCAGAAGATCAGCAAGCAAAGGACAAGCTTATCTGATGTAAAACAAATGAAATACACTACAAGGAGGCAAAAATGAATTAATAAAAAAGTCACTTAAAAACCAGGCTGGTATTCTTTCATTCCTCTTCCCCCCCCCCTGCTTCACTTCCACCTCTCCATCCTCTCCCTCCGTTCTCCAGAAGAGATGATACAGGTAGAGATGTATCTTCTCATTGACCCCCTCCCCCTGGTTTCTAGTTGGATCTGGGCAGGGGTCAAAGGTCAAGAGAAGCTTGACCTCAGACGGTGGGAGTGGGGTGGGGGCTCGAGGGGATACAGGAGGGGTCACTTGTTGGCTCGTTCACTAAAGACTGGTTTGACAGCGTCGAGGTCTCTCGCTCTACATGACGGACTCCTTCTCGCAGGAGCGCGGCGCGTCGCCCCCCTCCAGCCCTTGCTTTTGGATGAGCGGCGACTGTTCGGGCTCCGCCCCCGCGTCCTCCTCCACCCTCACCTCGCTGAGCGTCGCCTTTGCGTCCTCTGCCGTGGGGTTGCGGTCCACGAAGTGCTGTAGAAGCCCCGCCCCGAAGGCGTCGCCTTCCACGTTGATCACGGTGCAGGTACGGTCCCTGGAGACACGGAAGGAGGGGTTACAAACACACGCAACCATATCAACACCCACACACTAATGTAAACACACACACACACAAACACACTAATGTAAACCTGCACACACACAGCAAAAACACAACACACGAGAGTACTCACACGAGCCAATCCACAGCCAGGATGAGGGAGATGTCGTTTGTGGGCAGTCCAATGGCCTCCAGGATGATAGCGAGAGTGAGCACGCCCCCCGCAGGGATCCCCGCGGCCCCCACACTGGACGCCGTGGCTGTCACTCTGTCGAGAGGGACGGGACATGGGAGAGGTTGGCCAATCAGAGAGCAGTTCAAAAACACCCAACCAGAAAGTCTGACCTCATCCAGCAGGACAGGGACAAAACAGTGGTGTGAGTGTGTGTGTGTGTATGTGTGTGTGTAACCCAATCACTTACAGGATGGTGAAGACCTGGATGAAGTTGAGGGAGATGTTGTTGAGCTGGGCGATGAAGACAGCGGCCACGCACTGGAAGAGGGCGGCGCCGTCCATGTTGACGGTGGCGCCGATGGGCAGGATGAAGCGGCTGATGTGCTTGGAGACGCCGTTCTTCTCCTCCACGCACTTCATCATCAGGGGCAGGGTGGCCGAGCTGGGAGGAGGAGGGGAGGGGAGGGGGGCGCATGGTTACAGGGGGCTTTTGGGAGACGGGGAGGGGGAGAGAATAAGAGAGAGAGAAAAAAAACAATAGAAAAAGAGAGGAAGGAAGGAAGAAAGAAGAAAAAAGATAGAAGGAAAGAAAAAGAAAGAAGGAAAAAGGAAAGACAGCGAACAAACAAAATAAAGAGAAATAGTGGGAGGCGGGTCTCACCTGGAGCTGGTTCCAAAGGCGGTTGCCAGAGCGGTGAATATCCCCCACAGGAAGGTGTAGGGGTTCTTGCGTGTGATGGCGAAGTAGATCGCTGGGAGAACCAGAAGGCCATGGATGGCGTGGCCGATCATGCAGGCGGCGATGTACTTGCCCAGGCTGGCGAACAGCGTGCCAACATCCTCCATCTCCACAATCTTCCCTGCCACCAGGAACATGATACCCAGGGGGGCATACCTGGGTAGGGGGGGAGAGAGGAAGAGAAAGATGTGTGTGAATTATTTGTGTTTTAGATGGTGTTCACAACAACACTTAAATGAGCAAAAAACGGACACCGCTGGTGTTAAATGAACACGTTTGTTGTCGTCATGTGGTTCTGGACAGGCAGGCGGGCTCCCCTACCACATGATCCAGGACACCAGCACCATGGTGGCTTCGTTGAAGGAGTTGAAGAACTTGATGAGGATCTCCCCCTCCTCACCCAGCTTTCTCAGAGCCACGCCGAACACGATGGCAAACACCACCAGGCCCAGGATGTTCATCCCATCCTGGTTGTATCCAAACGGGATCTGGGGGGGGGGAGAGAGGGAGGGGGAGAGAGGGAGGGACAAGGTTAGAACGGCACACATTTACACACAGAGATTGGATGATTAGATTCACAAATGCGATGAAAAATGCATATTTTATGCATAATCAGACAAACACACTCACCTTCTCCACAATCAGGCTGTTGTTCTTGGTGACAAAATTGTAGTCGGTGGCGTACTGGTCAGGGTCAGAGAAGACAGCAGGAGTTAGAACAGACCTATCAGGGTTAGGGCTAGAACAGACCTATCAGGGTTAGGGCTAGAACAGACCTATCAGGGTTAGGGCTAAAACAGACCTATCAGGGTTAGGGCTAGAACAGACCTATCAGGATTAGGGTTATAACAGACCTATCAGGGTTAGGGCTAGAACAGACCTATCAGGGTTAGAACAGACCTATCAGGGTTAGGGCTAGAACAGACCTATCAGGATTAGGGTTATAACAGACCTATCAGGAAACCAAAAGAAGTGACATATGTTCTCTTTCTCCATCGTGTGTGTGTGTGTGTATGCATGTGTGTTAGATACTCACAGACTGGAAGGCTGCAGACACCAGGTTGGAGGGGAATATGTTCCTGGGAGAAGGAGAGGGAGAGAACCTTTAGACATGAGGACTCATATAGGGATGTGTGTTCTGGGTGAGCAAGGGTGGGGGGAGGGGGGGGACTTCCAGGTGAGGTCCCACGTCAGGTTCATGAAAACCCCGGAACTATGTGGAAACACGACGTCTACCATGAGCGCTCAGACCAAATCCCAAAGCGACTGGCTCCCTCACCCACGCCACGCCACGGCAGGGTGAGGGGGCCAGTGGGAGGGAAGGGAGGCAGAGCTGGGGTCCAACCACGAGGTGTGTCATGTGCAAATACCCGGAGGAATTTTAGCGTTTATCCCCCCCGCTGCCCCAGTTACCCCAGCATGAGACTTATCTGCCCCAACCTCCTGCCAGCTCCTCCACAGCCTCCCTACGTGAACCCAGGATTACTGGGGCACAGTGTAGTAGGTCTGGAACACACACACTACCAACTGGACCACATGGTGGACCTCAAACTCTCCCCCTCCCCTCACCCGTCCTCAGTGTGGATTTACAGTTCTCTCTCTCCGCCCCCCCTCGCTGTGTGTGTGAGCATGTGTGTGTGAGCATGTGTGTGTGTGAGCATGTGCGTGTGTGTGTGTGAGCATGTGTGTGTGTGAGCATGTGTGTGTGACAGAGACCTGGATAATACTCTGACGGCCACCTACACAAGAGGAGCATGACTGCCGGGATTAAACAGCTGGTCATGAGATGGAGCGATGAAAGGAGGGAGGGCGCGAGCGCTGGAGGCAACCACGGGTAGAGGGAGGGAGGGATTGATGCTGTTCTGCACAGGCTGCGAGTGTTCCTGTCGTTAGTGTGTGTGTGTGTGTGTGTGCCAGGGTCACAGCTGCTGAGTCCGGCTATGTATACACCCAGGAACAGACATGAACGCTGTGTCACACACTGTCTCACTTCCCTCTCTGTCTAACCATGACCTGTCTTTTCTTCCTCCGCTCCAGGGTGGAGCTGCCGGGTTGCTCGGGGGCAGGAAGGAGTGGCGTTCCTGTCTGACAACTTCCTGACAGACGCCCAGTTCCAAACTTAGCTGTGTGACCTTGGTTTTGGCACTGTGACGGCCAGAACCAAGTCGTGTTTCTGCGTACAAGCGGGGTCAACTCCTAGCTGGGGAGGCGGGTGATGTTCCCTCTGGGGTGGGGGGGGGAATGCCACATCAGCATTTAGATATAGCGGCTTGATACCCCACACCCACCTCCACACACCCGCACGCACACCCAGCAACCAACCTTCCCCTCCACACGCCCAGAAACACCCAGTGACGCATTACCTGGACTGAAAAGGAAACATGTCAAATGGGCCTACCAGCGCACGTCACACACGTCACAGACACTAAAAATAAAATAGACATAAAGCACTCAGCGTGGCAGTCCGTACTGAGCTGGAGCATTCATTTAGTGTTCTGATCGTGTGTTGTGTGTGTTGCGTGTGTGTGTTGCGTGCGTGTGTGTGTGTGTTGTGTGTAATCCTCCTGAGGGAGAAGTTCTCTAACGTGTCAGATTTCCCTCATCTCTCTCGCATGTTTCTTTCTTCATACACGCACACGGCCTCTGTCACAAGAACACTGTGAAAGTGTGTGAAAGTGTGTGAATGTGTGTGAATGTGTGTGACTGTGTGTTCCTGCCAGGCAGGGCTAACACTAGGTTCCAGCAGCGAGCCTCGGTGGGTCCATATTTTGTAAATGTTCTATGAATTGTGCTATCCATATTTTGTGTGCACGTCATGCCTCAGAGAATTTGGAATTGAGTACGTGTGTACACTCACTCACACACACACACATTCTCTCTCTCTCTTCCTTAACATTGGGAGGCTACACTAGAGTGTGGGTGTGGTGGCATGCTTTGTTGACACCCAGCTGGTGTGTGTGTGTGTGTGTGTGTGTGTGGTATGCAACAATGATCGCCACGTCGACAGTTCCACTGGTCTAGCAGGAACTATAAAGAAGTCTCAGGATGTTAGCTGTATGCACCACACACACAGTCATTCAATCATTTTAGTTCCTGGTGCATATTGTGTACATCGTCTGGCTCATGCATGTGTGACAGTACAGTCACGCTAATGTGACGATGGGATAGCTAATGAATGTGTATTACAGCGCATGGCTCTTATCAGATGACCTGAGGGAGGTATCAACAGTCTATTGGCAGAGGTCTCAGGAACAGGAAGCCAGCTGTGTGTGTGTGTCCACAGTAACAGCTGGCCTCCTGGAAGGCTTGTTTGAGGGGTTACTGGCACCGGTGGAGCAGAACGCCAGCCACACACAGGCAGCCTGACCTCCGCCCGCTCAGTCTCACCTCTTATCAGGTACTACCTCCTCCAACAGCCAGCTGTGTGCACAGTACACAGACTGCTGAACCAGGCAGGGGAGCGTAAACAAATGAAGCAGGTAAGTAGGCAGGCAGGCAGACAGACAGGCAGGTAAGTAGGCAGGCAGACAGACAGACAGACAGACAGACAGACAGACAGACAGGCAGGCTGGCAGGCAGACAGGTAAGTAGGCAGGCAGGTAGGCAGGCAGGCAGGCAGACAGACAGGTAAGTAGCTAGGCAGGTAGGCAGGCAGACAGACAGGTAAGTAGGCAGGCAGGTAGATCAATAGGGAACCATAAAGGCAGACAAATAGAAGAGCTCAGAGGTAGGAGGGGTCGTAAGCTGCTTGATCCTTTGACCCATGACCGTAACTCGAACCGTGGTCAGTAGTTCACACTGGCACATCACAGCACTGTGAGAAACACAATGTGTGTGTGTGTGTGTGTGTGTATGACATACATACAGTGTGTGTGTCTCAGGAACACAGACAGACACAGAGAGACACACAGACAGAGAGAGTGCATGTGTGCGATCCAGACACAGAGAAAGAGAGCTATACAGGCCTCGCTTCTGGCTCTGTGAGCAGCTCCTTGGTCCATTTAGCCCAAACTGGCCCCTCCCACAAGGGCCACGAGTCACGCCAGCCGCCCAGCTCAGCCAATCAGACTCCTGGAGCGTGTGAGATCTCACAAGACCAGCACAACTTGCTTCCCCGACGTCCTCACGAGAGCCACACGCGGGAGAGAAATAACGACCCTGCACGTCACGCACAAAGAGACGTGAGGAATATCTTCTCATAAAGACGGCAAATAACTCATCTGACTGCGTGTGTGACTGTGCTCCTGTGACCCACTTAGGCACCGTGACGGACATGTTCACAGGAGCCACTGTGGGCCACCGAGTTCAAGATTAGACGAATAAACCAGACCAGAGGCAGGAATGTTCATCTGGATTAGATCAGAAATTAAAATACGCTCACTCCGTCATTACATTAACAACCAGTCTAGGCTGAACCCCGAGGGGTGTGTGCGCGCGTGTGTAAAAAGGATCAGTCTCACACGCATGCTTCGCACACACAACCTAAACACAATCCTACACTAAAGGCCAATTAGTGACTTTTAAAGCTTCAATGTAAACAACCTAGCTGAGCTAGCTGATGTCTTAGCTTGTAATGACAGAGAGCTAGTGGGAGTATGGAGAGGGAGAGAGGGAGTATGGAGAGGGAGAGAGAGAGAGAGGGAGTATGGAGAGGGAGAGAGAGAGAGAGAGGGGGGAGTATGGAGAGGGAGAGAGAGAGAGAGGGAGTATGGAGAGGGAGAGAGGGAGAGAGAGAGTATGGAGAGGGACGAGAGAGAGAGAGGGAGTATGGAGAGAGAGCGAGAGAGAGAGAGAGAGACTCGAGAGAGGGAGTATGGAGAGAGAGCGAGAAAGAGAGAGACTCAGAGGGAGTATGGAGAGCAAGAAGGAGTATGGAGAGAGAGAGAGAGAGAGTTAGAGGGAGTATGGAAAGAGAGAGAAAACGACGCCCCCCTAATAGGCTCCAGTCTGCTAGCCTCTAATCTCAGAGCAAACCACATTTTTGAATGCAAGCATCTTGGTTCTCTATAGTGGATGTAGCCTGTAATGTGTGGTAGTGGCATATGGTTAGATTTTAAAATGAACCAAATTTGATTACCTAGGGCATTGTGTTTGAGAGGTGAGAGAGATTGACAGAGCGAGAGAGTGAATGATTGACCAATCCCTGCATGTTTGTGTTGAATAACAGTTTACACGAAATGATCTTTGTTGACAGTGTGTTGCAACAGGAAGCACAAACACACCCACCCAGGTCAGACGCCTTAAATGTATTTAAGCTCCCATTGGACAAGGCATCATACTGTCTCCAACTCTGTTCTGGTCCGGTCTGTACTGCTGGTCCACCACAGCGGTCAAACCAAACCTACCGTGCCAAAGACATTCCAAGGAGTTTGATGAGACAACAACTGTTCAGATAGTGGACTGGCTCAGCTGGCTTCACCACCACAATGGCTCAGCAACTGGTCATAAAACTCAACCAAATATCAACAGCTTGAATTGCTAACCCAACGTGTTTGGGTATCCTCGTTACGGTCCACTAGGCGGGCCAGCCCAGTCAAGGTGTGCACACAAGATGAGGGGGATCTAACCAGGGTCATCCACTCACCATGTACCGTCGACCCAGGACGTGTACATCATCAGGGGAGGTGTTGAGGTGCACGGCTCTGATACTGAAGACTTCACAAAACGTTCATTTCAAATATGGTCTTAAGTCTTATGGCATGAGCAAAGTTTCCAAGACCTTTGAAATAAATTTAGGCCAGAGCATGGCTTGCAAGGTCGAAAAGGAGATGAGATGCCTGACTCAGTAAAAAGACAACTCGCTGAATGATTACTGAATCTACTTCTCGCCCTGTCTCTCTCTCTCCATTTACACACACAGCTAAATCTTGGATCACTGAAGGGGGCACTAATTACTCTAACTGCAGTTTCCAAACACACCACTGGTTCTTTTTTTAAATGTAACTATTATGGACGAGGTGGAAGGCAGAGAGACAAGTGAACAGAATGTTCTGTTTTTCCCACCAACATATCTGCAGTCTACAAAACACATGGGCCGTTAAATGCAGGAAATCAACCTTTTTTGGGAACTGGAGGGGCTGTCCCCATGTGTGACGTCACAAACCTAAAACACATGCCATGAGCGGCATCTACAAACTGTTCCCTTGACGTGCTTTCCGTGAAGTAACGAAGAAATGTTTGATGTATTATGATAATTTATGGTGAAATCATAGATTTAAAAAGAGTATTTAAATACAAATACATTTACTGTAACTCAAAACTAAACACGCGGACGACCCTGTAGCGTGCGTGGGTACATCCTGTACAGTAACCGTAGTTCCTCTGCGGATTAAGCCACCATTATAACACGTGGCTGATGCAACTGCTCCTTCACATTACAATATGATGAGCGGGAAGTAATGGCCGGCATGTTCCTTTATATGAGCCAACTGGACTGTCCGGTCAGACAGACCTCGGTGTCAGCGGAGTCTCTGGCTGTCTGAATGCTCCGTCTGCCAAGGCAGGCTAACTAAGGCGGGGGACCCCGGCTGTTAAGAGGGGTCGGCAGAGAGCTTCTGGCCCTTTAAGTGTTGGCACAATGAAAGGGTTGTATGGCCAAGTTGTCAAGACACTTTTGCTGTTCTCGCTTCTCGCTCAGCGTGACAGTTCAGCTAGTGTGGAAATCAATTAGGTCTAAAACAAAACGACGATGGTTGCCTACGATTCAGACCCGACCTCCGTTTAATTAATGTGTAAAACTACTTACAAGACATGGACAAAGCAGGCTAGATCATTTGGATTGCTGCCAAGTACGGGTGATTAACAAAAGGCAAGGCTGCATGAGCTTTTCTGTGTTTGGGAGGTTGACACGTGTGCACACAGTCATTGTCTGTTAGTGAATAGTAGCCGGGGGACCCTAATGCACCTCAAGTAAGACACGTGCTGGTGACAACTCAAGTGGTTTGATCCCTGACCCTAGCTCGTTAACACACCACCAGCCTTAAAGTAATAACCAACCAAACCTCTCATCTGTCAAACTCACCTGATCAAGTCCAAAAAGGAGTCCATCACCTCTTTGGTAACCGGTATCTCCTCGTCGAGTACGGCTATTTTGGGCTTGGAGCCGGTGTTGGTCCCCGGCTGAATGATGAAACCCATCACCACCCCAATGGCCGAGGCGATCAAGGTGGTCACCAGGAAGAAGAGCATGGCCCAGCCACCCAGCTTCCCCAGGGCTTTGGGGTCGATGCTGGCCGCCCCGGAGACGAGGCTGCACACAACCAGGGGGATGATGATCATCTTCAGCAGACGGATGAGAATCTCACCAGGGAAGCCCACGTAGATGATCTGTGTCCGGCTGAGTTCCATCTGACGCACGCCGAGCCCTATGAACACGCCGATGATGACCCCGAGGACGGTCAAAATCACCAGCAAGTTGTCCATAACTATTTTCTTTACTCTCTCCGACGTCGGTGCGGGAGTGCGGGTCTTGTGGTCGCCGGTACCGTTGGCAACGGGCTCCTCCATATGCGTCTCGCCGTTGGACGGCTTTCCCTCCTCCATGGTTATCTTCTCAGCCATTATGCGCCCCGGTGATCTACCTTGCCAAACTGCTTAAACAAAAAAACGGGTTATCAACTTTGGTTGAATCCTTGGTCCCCGGTTTGGAATGGGGTTGGATGAGGATATATTTAGTTGTATTTAACGAGACTGTCTCCGTGAAAAGTAGCTCTGTTCTCAACCCGTCAACTAAAACCACCGGAGGACAGTCTGTTGATGAAAAGGCAATCCTGCGTTACGTCAGCTTAAGGGGCGTGGTCAGCATGTCTGATGAAATACATCCGTCTCCTCCCACAGGATGTCGTGTATAGGCGTTAAACAAATTATACAGCAAGCGCTTTAATATTCGGTAAATGCAAAAAAATATGTACCCGTAAATAGTTAAACTTTTGCCTCTTGGAAAGGTACAGGGAAAAAGAGGGAGCAGGAGGAAAAGCAGGGAGGGTGTGTGAAAGAGACAACCCAGAGTCAAACAGTTCACTAACAACCAGCAATGAGTTGAAAGAACTCTATGTATTCAACACTTTCCAAATGAATCCCTCAGTGTCTGTATAACAGATTCAGCACCATAACAGATTCAGTCAGTTGGTTGATAATTAAATCTCATTGAACTAAGTTAGGCCTGAAAGCAAGATGCTTGACCCAGCTTCTTAAAGAAAGAGTCTCTTTATGATGTTGAGTGTAGCAGAGAGGCTACTGATGTTTGATGTGACAGAGTTCAGTGTGTTTGTTAGCAGTACCCACAGGGACTGAACCAATGTGGAACATTGTGGTGTTATTATGGATGTCGGAGTTCAATATAGAGAATGTTATTGTGAACGTTTAAGATCAAAGAGAGATGAGGACTACACTGTGACAAGGAACCATACCACGAGAGCATCTGCCTTCTCATCATGATAAACATGGGGGGGGGCATAAGGTCTGTACAAATACAAGGGAATTGGGAGGGGGGGGGTCTCGCTTTTGGAAGCCCCCCTTGCTTTCCCCTTTCATCGTGCATCTTGTCTTCATAGACAGATGGAGGAGGAAGGGGTAGGATGCTAGCTGAGATGGGGGAGGTTGCAGAGGGAAGAAATCGAATCGACTCTAGGCGATACCAGGTAGCCAATCCCAGCCTCTCATACGGAACACCTCCCTCCTGAACATTCCATCTGGGATCTCCTTGAAATGCCATTGAGAGCCTGTTCTCTCCCAGAGAGAGGAAAGAGAGAATAAGGGATGGAGAGAGAGAGAGATGGTGGGGGTGAGAAAGAAGCCTGCTCTGCTTTTCTCGTAGAAACTTGACTAAACCTATTTCATACATCCCTGACACAGTCTATGTTTATTGATTAGAAAAATAAAAAGGGAAGCGAGTGAGAAAGAAGACCGTTTCCCAGGGTGTGTGGGGACAGAGGCTCTGCGTGACGTCTGGTAACCAGGGGCGGAGCCCCCTGCTAGGATTCTAGAATCCGCCGTGTTAGTTTATACTAACATAACACGGCCTTCATCTAAACCCTCTGCTATTGGCCGGAGTGTGTGTGGGAACGACACCTTTAGCGCTCAGACAGGTCTCCTCAGAGAGGAGACAGGGCTGCATGAAGCTGATCCCCCCACACACACACACACACACACACACACACACACACCGTGTCTATTGGCTTAGTCTGGACCTCTGAGCGAGTGAGTGATGAGAGAGCCTAGCTGTCTCTGTAAACCACTGTGCAAAAAAAAGACGGAGACAGAGGGAGGGAGACAGTGTGAGTCCTGGAGGGGGGATTTCTGGGAGGGGGCCCCTGTAATCAAAACAGCCGCTGGGTCAGGTGTGTGTGTGTGTGTGTGAATGTGTGTGTGTGTTGAAAAGGGGGGCAGCTTGTCCCTATAGCTATCACAACAGAACACAGAAAACCTGCATGACCCTTACGCCTCTGTGTCAACAGCTTCTATACCCTCCTCCTTCCCCAGAATGCTGTCTCTCTCACATACACACGTGCATACTTTTTCACTGCATCTGCTTTGCCTCTCTTCTTTCATCTTTCTTTCCCTTGCGCACAGTCACACGTTATCTCTATCTCTTTCTTTCACAAACACACTCTCTCTCACTCTCTAGTATTGACATCCTGGCTGGTTGCCTGCTATGTAGAGGAAGGTTTAGAGGAAGGTGTGACGTGTCTCTCTCCAGAGAGCTTGCTTTTTTATGTCACAATCAATTCAAGGATGTATTGATTGCACATTGTCACAGCTCATGCCACACACATTAACCACAAGTGTACAGCACATGTACACAAACAGTAGCGTGTCCTCCATTCACATGCTTAAGTCCTGATTTCGGAATCCGAGGACAGGATCAGGCAGTCCAGCTACTTCCTGTCCACTTCCTGTCCACTTCCTGTTACCAGACATGTACCACGGAACCCTGCCCATGGGTGAGGAAGGTGATAGGATGGGGTGGTCATCAGAGAGAGCAGCGTGTCAATGTGCCAGGGTCTCAGATGTCATAGGAACAGCACATAGGAAACACAAAGGAGAAACAGGATACACTGTATTTAATCTACCAACCTGGCAAGCCATGCCCTCCCTTTTGTTTGGTTAATAGGGAGAGAGAAAGAGAGACAGAGAGAGGGAAAGAGGAAGAGAAAAAAGAGGGAGGGAGCGAGAAAGAGAGAGGGAGAGAGAGAAGCCGGGACAATGGCAGCTTTATGGGGAGAAGTTGGCAGCTTGTCAGCCTATCGGGTTACAGTTGGCACAGAGAGCGGAGAACAGGCAGGCACAGACCACAGCTACAGGGGAGGGTGAGATGATAGACCAACCAGGAAGGAGGCAGGGAGAAGAGATCGGAGGGGAGGTATATGGGATGGGCAAATCAAGTGTGGCTCCTTCAATCTGAAGTTTAAGCACCGTCGACAAATCAATCAACTTTGAGCATCAAATCCTTGCCATTCTGCCATGTGATCAGTCAAATGACATGGAGGAGACAGAGAAGGTTCACCTACTGTGGGTGGCAGGGGCCACACCTGCTGCCTCTCAGAGTGCTGTTGTGGTATGACCTGCAGCCAGATGGCCAAGGGCCAAATGATCCGGTTCCTGATATCAGAATGCTGAGTCATCATGACCACAGCCATGAACATCAGAACAGATGAGAAACTGCAAAAGAGCCTCTGGTCGTAGGGCTAAAATGAATTTGGTATTAAAATAACATTACATTTATATGTATTATAATAATACATACATAACATGTTATACCTGATTCCTGACATAATTTGCACCGTCTCTTGCTTGATAGTTTGCCGAGTCATGCTGTTTCCATAGTAAGCAGAGGAGCCAAGTCATGGTGAGAATATGCCATGGCAACATTCCAGTTGAATTAGAGAGCTGGGAGAGAACTGGGTAGAGAGGTGGTGGTGGGCGGCTGGTTTCTGCTCTGCCTACCACAAATCTATGGGAAACATTCCTCACATGACTCTGTCCCCTGGCAATACACTCTCTTCCTAGCAACACCTGATGCCATTTACAGATCTTTTCCATCCATTGTTGCATGACTGGTTGCTGGGGATGTTTTCTGATTGGCTTTTTACTCTGTAAAAGAGTACGAGAGAGACAACTAGGATCTCAGTATGTCTGCGCCTCGTCCATTAATTGTACATTATCCTTTATTTCTCAGAAATACGAGGTGTTGCGTGAGAGCACGAGAAATGGCTGAAATGCGTGAGTATCATGGCGAATGAGTGACATTTAAGAGCCCTGATCTAGACTTGCCAACAGCAAGCCAGAGTATCTGTACTAGCGAGCCAGAGTATTTGTACTAGCTAGCTCGAGCCAGAGAGGCTTGTATCTGCATGGCAGGCTTTATCCCCTCAAAGAGGATAGAGATAGGCCTCTAAATCCACACTGATATCCTCAAGCCCGCTGTGAACAACAGTGGCCTCCAAAGATATTTACACATTTACACCCCCGAACACACACACACACACACCACTGCTCCTCTCTCCCTCTCTCTCTCTCTCTCTCTCTCTCTCTCTCTCTCTCTCAAGCATTGTATTGTGTGTCCTCTGGTCTGCTTGCATGGGTCAGTCTCCCACTGGGCTACACTTCAAATTGATATGTCCAAAAGAGATTTGGGTCATACTGGGATACTAGAACTGTATGACAAAATGATATGCTAAATACCTATTTAGCATTAGCATTTCTTTAACCAGGTCATCCAAGAACCTGATTTGAAGCCAGCCACTACCTGAAGGAAACAGGAAGGATTAGGGGGAGGTGTAGGTGGGGGTTGCTATAGAAATGTAGTTGCATGTGAATAGTCCCAACCTGCATTTGTTTACCTGTGTTGCATTCAGAATGGAAGGCAGCCCTCCAGGCTTGTGTTTAGGGGACCTTGGGGGGCAGAAGGGGGGAAGGGGTCCTCTGCTTCCCCAGCCCAACATGCAGTGCTATGGATAAATCCAAGTTGGTGTGTCGGCTCTACTGTTGAGACCCCTGTCCTTCAGATAATCGTATTGAGCTTGCAGTACACCATCACTAGAATGCCAGTTTTTGCAATGGCTAAGTGCACCACCTGGGGCAGGGGAGGGTGTTAGTTTTCCGGGAGCACGGTGTAATAGTACACGGCAAACCAACCCCATGACCTCCCACGGCAAACACACACTGCTGTTAATATACACTGTAAATATACAGACTGTTACATGCCTGAAATACACAAACATGCTAAGTACAGAAACCCCTTATGCAGCATGTTGGTGTTTAAGGTGCCCTCTTTTAAGCCCCTTCACATACACGCATGCAAACAAACACAAACCACACACATCAACCCAACTGACATTTTTAGTCAATGTATCACAAGGTGTAACTTCACACTGACCTTCAGTTAAACACACATTAAGTCTCTCTAACACACACACACTTGTTCACTTGTAATGAGTAAATATGTCCAGTTCTCCTACACCCCTTCTCCCCCTCACCCCCCTCCCTGCGCGACTTACCCCCGCCCCCTCCACCTTCTCCTTCTCCCCCGAGGCCCCTCCCCCTTTCTGTTGTCCTACAGGTTCCAGACTGCCTAGTCAGCTGACTGAAGCTGTCTACCTGTAGGTGAAGCGTTTCCAGAGCATCTGCCAAACCATGAGTGATGCATTCTGCTGGCTCAGCACACAGTTCCCTCCCAAGCAGACTCTAAACTCTCCAAACAGCCATTACATGTAAATAACATAGACAAGCAGTGAGATGAGAGAGTGTGTGTATGATTGGATTGTGTGTGAGGTGATTTGGGTATGTTATTATCCGCACCTATAAAGCCACAGGTCTTTGGTTCAGAAACGAAAACAAGCTTGTGCCATAAAACATAATCCTTCTAAGCTTTTCTACAAACACCCTCCCACACACGCAGTCATTAAGGTCCTGAATGCTAGCATCTGGATAAAGTTTCTTGCTTATCAGAAGCTATTATAGATAATTGCAGTATTTATAGACCACCCTTCCCCTCCTTCCATACCTACCTTCTCCCTTCATCTCCCTGAGCCCTCTCGTTCACTCTTTCACTCCCTCTCTACCTCTTTATTTTATCTTTCAGTCTTTTCTCCTCGTTATTTCTCGATCTCAACATCTCACCCATTTGCTTTATCGAACTTCATCTCTCCCCACCTCCCTCGCCCTTGTACGGCAGGGTAACCAAAGGAAGGCCATTATGCTCTCACCCTGACTCTCTCTTTCTATCTCTCTCTCTCCCTCTGAACACACCTCTCCATTGTCTGCTCTCAGTGCAGTGCTCAGCTCCTTCTCAGTGTGGTACTGACTGACAGAACACGAAACAATACAGCCTCTCTCCTTCATGCATATCATTACAGCTCTCAGCAGTGTGTTTGTATGTGTGTGGGAGAGTGTGTATGTGTGTTTGTATCTACTAGAATTCCTGCAAAAACACGCAAATAAGCATCGGTCGTTGTGTGTTTGTTTGCACACACAAATATGTGCACATGCAAATATGCATCAGTGTGTGTGCGCACGCGTGTAGGAGTTTCTGTACATGCCCTGGTAATTGTGTGACCCCCCCACTAAACTCGGGTTTATCAATACAGCAGAGAGGGGATTAATCAGACAGGATCAATCAGACACGACAATCTATCTTTTCACCAGCAGCCCAGGACCCAGCACATTGTCTTTCACGCTGTTTTCTGTGTTCTCTAGAAATCCCACACATAGACCTGCTGTATACTGGCCACCTAGTATTGATGATGAAATTGGATCTCTTTTTCCCTGTCTCTTCTCCTCTCCCCTCCTTCTTCTCACCTTGCCCCCTACTCACCCCATACTCTCCCCGTCCTCCAGCTCTGCTCGCCCCCTCCTCCTGCTCTCATCTCCTCCTCCTGCCCCCTTCTCGCCCTCCCTCTCCCCCAACACGTGGTCTCCGTAAAGGTTAGATCCCGGTGTGAATTGCAGAGGCAGTTTGACATTCCCAGCATACATGGCTGTCAGGGACACAAGCAGGCTATTGATCCCAGCTTCGACACTCCCAGAGAGGCCTGGTTCGACACTCCCAGAGAGACCTGGGGATCTGGAGGTCGGGAAGAGTAAATGATCAAATGATCCAGCATAATTCAACATCCCATAATAACAGTTCTTCCAAGCTTGTATCAACGCTTTCTGTCAGGGTGCAGGAGGGGGACCCAAACACAAAGAGAAGTCATGGAAAAACCCACTCATATGACATGACTCAACAAGGGTCTCACGAAGACTAAGCAAGAAAGGAAGGAATTAAATACACACAAGGACCAAACTAAACATGCGTGAAACCAACTACAAACAAGAACACAAGGACCAAACTAAACACGGGTGAAACCAACTACAAACAAGAACACAAGGACCAAACTAAACACGGGGGAAACCAACTGCAAACAAGAACAATGAAAACCTCACACAGACAGTTCATGAGACCCAGATACCTCACACAGGGAAGAAACGGAAACACAAGGGGGCACAAACTGTGATGCGGCCGAGGACACTTTAGTGTTGTCCACTGTTCTAAATGTGATTCTCAGATATGGTTGGACACACTTGACCTACAGGAATGAGAGAGCTTGCCAGGAAAACAGTTGAATCGCACAGCAGGGAGCCAGAAGTGTCAAACCGTCACCCTGGGGAATCATTACACAGAGGTCTTAGAAAGAGCAACACCATGGATGGGAGGCAAAGGGCAGACAACGAGTCAGCCAGCCAGAAAGTCAACCAAAATGACAAACAGACTGCCTCTGCCAGCCAGCCAACCAACAAACTATTCAACTGTCCAGTCAGCTTAACTATCAGTCAATCAGTCAGCAGCTAGTCAGCCAGTCAGTCACCCACTCGGCCAGTTTTACATCGTCAAACAGCCAGCAAGCTGTCAGTCAGCCAGCCGGTCAGCCAGTCCGCAAGGCCACGGTCGGTCAGGAACATGTTCTTCCCTTTCAGGCCTCCAGGGAAGAAAGATCTGGACAGGAGTCAGTCTGCCTGCTAACTACAGACAGAGGGGAAGCTCTGATTGGTCGAGCCAAACACGCCTGCTAACCTCCCCCCACACACACACACACACAACCCTTGCTGGCGGAGTCATGTCATATTGCATGCAGGTTGGCATTTCTCCTTCTCACATCTTTGTTTTCTCTCCCCTTCTCCTCTCCTATGTCCCATTTTTTCTCTCTCATTCTACTGATTTAATCTCACTCTCTCAATTTTCAGTTTTTATTAACTTTTTTCTCTGTCTCTTCATATCTCTCTGTTCCTCACTCTCTTTCTCACTCCTCTGAGAAGGCAGAGCATAGGAAAGCAAGAAGGAAAAGCAGTTCAGCTGAATGGGAGGCGAGGAGGACTGATGGGGGTTCAGACTTGAGAGGGTGGGTCTGCTGGAAGTTTGTTGAAACCACTATGATTCACTTCCCTTCCCAGTTTTCCAGAAATATTTGTAAAACGGATTTCTTCATAAAAGACAGCTCATTTCTTTCTTGCATGGTAGCCATGGTTTTGCTGTTAAAATACAGGAACTTCAAAGATTGCACCACTTTAGTCAACACAGACCCCCCTCAGCTTCCTCTCTCTCTCTCTCTCTCTCTCTCTCTCTCTCTCTTTCTCTGTATCTCTGTATATATATATATATATGAAACAGAAGGTGTGTGTATGTGTGTGTGTGTGTCTGTGTTTGTCTAAACCCATACCTGTTCATACCCCATCAAAGGTTCGGGAGTTCAGGGCGATGACACAACATTTTTGCTTTTATTGAGGAAACCAAGAACAAAGTAGTTATGCAGAGAGCAGAGTTCCAAGGTGATTGGCCGACACAGGCAAGGGAACAATATCGGTGGTATGTTGTCCAATTATGCCCTACATAGATCCACATCACTGGACAACAAACATTCCTGTTAACCTCAATGTTAACGACTCTGCCTCTCTATCATACAACGTTAAAAGACTTACACAAACACACCTACACACACGAACCATACACACACACACAGGTATCAAGATCAAGTCCTTGAGGCATTTCAGGAAATGTGACAGGTGGCTGTGAATCCTGATTTGATGAAGACTGGGTTTATCACATAGTTGGCATGCCTCCTATATCCCTTCTCTCAAACACACACACGTGCACACACACACACATGCACAATCAATCAAAAGAGCAATTACATCTGGATGTCAAAACATGTCATCTTGTCTCCCACTCACTCCGTCCACCTCTCTTTCTCTCTCTCTCTCTCTCTCTCTCTCTCTCTCTCTCTCTCTCTCCTCCATCTCTCTTCTTCAGATGTCTTCCTTTACTCTGTCTTTCTGCTACTGTGAATCTCCCTCTTTTGTTCTCTTTCCATCAACATAACCACTGTTCTTGGCTGTGTGACCTCCTGAACATTCTGTTCTTCGGAACGTGTCTGTTTACCTCGCACAAAACCTCCACTCTGATCTCTGTTTCTCCACCCTCCCTTTGTTTTCTCTCATACTCCTCTATCTTTCACTTCCTCCCTCTCTCCATCTCTACTTCTCCCTTGTTTCCACTCCCCCCACATCTCTCATCTCCCTCCCCCTTTCTCTCCCTTCATCCCTCTTTCCTTCTCGGTGGTTTGCTGTGGAAGTGGACGTTCCCTGGCTTGTACCCCTGTCTTTCCTGCTTCCCCACATTCCTTCTCCCTGACAGACGTCGTCAGGGCCAGATGAACTTAGCGCTCTCGGCCCTCAGCGCCAGAGGAACATGGCGCTCTCGGTCACAGGCCATAAACACACATCTGTAATTACAGCTACATACTGTAACCAGCTATGCCTGCTCTCCAGCACCTCTGGCCTGTGTGTTGAGGAGAGAGAGGGCAGATCATGGACACTGGAGACAGAGGAGAGTAGTAGAGCAGAGAAGCAAGAAAAGAGAGAGGGGAAAGAGAGAAATGAGATGGAGAGAAGAGAGAGAGCATAGAGAGGGAACAGTACTCTGGTTCTGTTGAGATCTTGTAGAGGCCCCAGCTTCTTTCATACCTTCCAGACCCAGGCCAGTCTGTATGAGAGATCGAGAGAGGATATAGGAAGAGATGAGCGAGAGAGAATGAGAGAGAGAGAGCGAGAGAGAGAAAAAAAGAGAAAGAGAGAGAGAGAGAGAGAGAGAGAGACAGAGACAGAGACAGATAGAGAGAGAGAGAGAGAGAGAGAGAGAGAGAGAGAGAGAGAGAGAGAGAGAGAGAGGACTCTCCTGTGGGCTGGCGGACCGACAGGGAACGCCTTTATTTGGCTGGGGAGGTGATCCACAACAACAGCTTCGACAACAACAACCACAGTCTGAGCTATCATGTCCCCTCTGTTCATGGCTAACAGTCACTATGGCAAGAGGGAATGTCATTCCCAGAAGGGAGGAAGTTCTCCTCCAAGGTCTGATGATGTCACCAGGATAAATAATGCATACATAAAAACATTGATCGATGAACAACCCTGCCGCCTCCTACCTCTCATCTCCGCATGTGACAGCGTGGGGACATGCATGTGTGTGTGCGTGCACGCGTGTGCGCATCTGTTTGTGTGTGTGTGTATACGCCCCAGGGTTTCTCCCACACAGGGGAGATTAGACTGTCTGACCTCTGCTGTGACCCCCCCCCCGGGCCCCCAGAGGCCCGCTCAGAGGCCTCTTCTCCATTCAGCACTTACCTCCATCTCTACCTCCTCCCTTGACCCCCTGTTCTCCCTCTCTTACACAAGCTCAGCTTCCCTTCCCCTCCCTCCTCCACCTTCCTCTCTCCTCCCTCCCTCTCTCTCTCCTATCCTCCCCCTGTGTCTAACTTCATTCTTCCTTTCCTCCTCCACCCCTCTCTCCGCTCCTCTCTTTCCCAGACCTAGCCTGGTTTGAATAGCTTGCCTATACTGTACCCTCCTGATCAAGTGTTTGGCTTGCACTGGCTGAGGTTAGAGAAAAGAGCAGACAGAGATCAAGGTAGAGAGAGATTCGAATAGGAAGAGGAGATAGAGAGAGAGAGAGAGAGAGAGAGAGAGAGAGAGAGAGAGAGAGAGAGAAGAGAGAGAGAGAGAGCAGTGAGGCCTGGGATCAGGCCAAAATAAACCTTCCCCGGCCACTGGGAGTAGAATTACTACAGTCTAGGCCATGCCATGCCAGGCCTCCCTCTCTCTCTCTCCCTCTCTTAATCTGTCCCATACTGTCCCATACTTTCTCTCTCTATCCCTCCCCTCCTACTCACCCCCCCACCCTCTCTCTCCCTCTCTCTCTGTCTGTGTCGTCCTCTGTGTCAGGCCAGGCTTGGTGCTAATGCCACACGCCCAGGGTATTAGCACCTACAGTAAGTGGATTACTGTACCATGTAGCCGAGGGACAGAAAAAAAAGAGAGAGAAAATAAGGGGAAAGGGGGTAGAATAGAGGGGGAGACTACACATTTCTGTGAATGACCAGTGTTTCAGTGAAACTGAGGCTAAGTTCTTTGTCAGGGTTCTCAGACGGGAAGAAGGAAAAATCTTCGTCTCCAATCTGACTCACAAGTCTCGTCTTTTCATTTTGAGAACAATCCTTCTAAGAAGGGCTAGCGAGCGAGACAACCGAGAGATTGTGGGTAAATGAGTTTATTAGCCCTTTATCCCTGGTATGGTGGGGGGGAGGAGGGGGTTAATGGAAATTAAATTACATTTAAGTCTTCAACCTCCTGACTACCCCTACAGACAGACGAACACGCAGACAGGCACACAGACAGACACGCAGACAGACACGCAGACAGACAGACAGACAGACAGACAGACAGACAGACAGACAGACAGACAGACAGACAGGTAGTGTGTCTGGTACATGAATCAGTGGCGGTGACAGATACAAATGAGGACAGGCTTCCAGGTTGCCCGATCAGAGTCGGAGTGAGCCGTCAACACGGTTACTGGTGGGGGTACCCTGGCAAGGTGCCCTGGGTGGTGGGGGTACCCTGGCAAGGTACCATTCTGGCCGAGGTCACCTGGGCCGGTGAAAAGTCGGCTTGGTCAATCCATGTCCAGTGGCATCAGACTTGGCTTTTGATCCCATCACATGCACAGACTGCCCTCTTCTTATACGTTATCAGAGTCTCTGTCAGCTCTGGTAGAAAGAACTAGAGCCTAAGGTTTCTAGACAACCCCCCCCCCTCTCTCTCTCTTAACTTCAGTTTATTTCCTGCTTCTTATTACATCAGTGAGCAGGTACAGTCCACACAGAGGACATGAAGGACATTGCATTTGCCAATCAGACATGGGTGGAGAATTACTTTTCTTTGTTGAAGCTGTTTTGCCACAACAGCTATAATAGCAGGTTATGTAACAAAACCCGCTCACATGCACACCCATACTCCAAAGAACACAGTGTACACACGTTGACCACTTGTTGCTGGAATCGTCCGTCCTGTAACAGAGCTGTGTGACCACACACACTCACAAACACCTGCTCTCTTACACACACGCTCTCTCTCGAATACATGCTTGACCTTGAGGAGAAGTCTATAGGACATCATAATCCAAATATTACCTTTAGATACAATGTTCTGTGACTCACATCAGAGCGCTCTAGTGTGATTCTAAGATGTTGACTTTCACCTGTCTGATGATCTTTACTGGTCTTGCAGGAAAGCTTTGATAGTACGTATTATAACAACAGGGTTACGCAACGCCCAGTTTAACATGTGGGACCCAGACAGATACAGATACAGACAGCCTTCAGTGGGTCTGTGCTGTGTACAGGCTTATTCTCACCTTAGAACTCATGACACAATTTAGTAGATCAGCAGACACAAAAATACACACACACACATAAATAGGCACACGGCCTCGTGCCCAAATTGTTTCTTCTGTGTGACCAGTTGTGTTTGAGGCATTGAGGCAGTGTGTGCTGGCATTGGCTGGCCCGTAGCCCTATCAACCCATGGTTGATCAGGTGTGTGGAACACGCCAGCGTGGGTTCTGAACAGTGATGTCATGGTTCAGACAACTGAGCGAAGCCTAGTTCAGGCATTTGTCTCACTTCAAGCTCATACGGCCTTGTCCCATTAAAGGGGTCATAGAAATGCTGCACAGACACACAGACACACACACACACTCATGTCCGGTACATGTTGGACGATTTCTGTGCTGTTCCCACCCTTGCGCTTGGCATCTTGTCTAGTGTTTCTCTAGTGTTTCTCTAGTGTTTCTCTCAGTGTTTCCTTGTAATTCTCTGTGTGGGTCTGTGTTGTGGCTGTGTCTTGTCTCTCGCCCTCAGATCCCTACACACCTGTGTCTCATCACCATCTCGTCACAGGGATCTCCCCTGTGAATATATGTTTGCTTCCCTGGTCAGCCTTTTGTCTCATTGTCAGTCTCGATGCTCTGTGCTACCCTGCCTATGCTAGGAGTCTCTCTGGTGCTGTTCCTAATTGTGAGGAGTCGGCTCCTTTGTGTTCCTGCCTCTACATGTTCCCTGATGTTGCCTGTGCCTGATGTTTGTTTTGGCATTCTTGCAGTTCTGCGATCCTGTCTTCCTGCCTCTCCTGCGTTTGGGTCCAGTTCCTCTGCTACACGCCTGTCACCTCCGTGATGTGTGGATGTTACTGGGCGGTTTCATAGCCTGCATGCTCCTTGCCTCATGTTGGATGTTTGCTTCTGACACACACACTGGTGGACATACACATATAAACACACATGCAGACACAAACATCAACGCACACACACATAGACTTCAATTCATGCAAACACACTCACACATACCCACACACACTTACAGTAAATCACTTATTTGCTGTCTCCTGCCACCTAGTGGACAACGATGCCGTGCTGCATGCAACATACAGTTACAGTAAACGGCCACCAGGTGGCGACAGAGATCACCAGACAAGCAAAACCGGCAGCGTTGCACAATCCACCGGAGTGCTCAGCCCATGGTTGAGGGCCTATCCCTGCGCCTCAGGACCACAGATAAGAGGTAGAAGCTAGATCTGGACACGCTTTCCATCTGCCGTAGATAGTACTGCCCTTACACTTTCACATTTCTCTCTCTTATGGAAATCTCAATTTGATAATGAACCATATTCTGCTGGGCTGTAGGAGACCTTACTGAACCGCCATCTTGGATTTCCTCTGGTGTTTCTTTTTATATCACACCGAGCTATACTAGGATATCTCTGAGCTAGCACACCGCTCTTCTCCTTTCACCCCCCCCCTTCTCCCTTCTTCCTCCGTCATTCATACACACTCCATCGCTCATAATTATTCCCCTCCCTCTCTCACTTAGCTCTCTTTCATTCCCCCTGCATCTCTCTCTCTCTCTCTCTCTCTCTCTCTCTCTCTCTCGCTTCCCTCCTCCTACCCCTCCCTTCTGAGTAAAACACTGTGCCCACCACCCAGTCTCAGTCTATTTATACACCAGTCATCTATCTGGTGTGACCTGCATGTGTGCGTTGTCACGCATACTCCACCGAAACTGCAGCCTGCATGCCAGCCAGTCAATTAGCCATTCATTCAGCAGGCCAGCCAGTCTGCCAGGTCAGTCAGCTATTTAGTGGGTCGACCAACCAGGTAGCCTTCCCTCTGGTTTGCCAGCTACCCACCTTGGCTATGCTCAGCATGTCCCAGGATCCAGAATAGAGCAGATCTAAGTCAGTGGACAAACATGTTGACGTCATTCATAGTTACACACATACTGTACATTGCAAGTATAACATTGTTGTGTGATCACAACAACACTCCAAAACACACCAAAACCTAACACTGCAACCCTACACTTTACAATACTACCAATCACACCACAACCGTACCTAACACACTGCAACACCATACATCATTGCAAAACACACCACAACACCAGAATGCAAGAAAACAATCTGATCTGTGTGTGTGTCTGTGTGCGTAGGTGTGTGTCCATGTGTATACCTGCTCCCACTCCCAATCCTTCTCTGAGGACTCCTACTCCAACCCTCCACACCATGCAGATGGTGATGGGCACGGTCAGGGGGGGCCGGGCCCTGTGCCAAGGGACTGCAGGTGGCACACTGCTGGGTACATACCCCTCCACACCTCCCCTGCACACCCTGCAAAACCCATCCAGCATCTTTCCCCGACCAAGGCTACCATCATAGCAATGAATGAGGGGGACCTTCAGAGTACAGTTATAATGGTCGGGAGCACTTCAAAGTGCAGTGAAGAACCTTGGGGATCCTGTTCTGTCATGTGACACTGAGGTCATGTATATGATAGAGTGGTGAATAACAAATAATTGTGACATTAAATCAAGACTGCTGTCCCTGGAGGGGGTGAAAGTCAGAGGGATTGGTTGAGCAGGGAGTTTTAGAACCAGTTGTTTTACCTATAGAAGAACCAACTGTATACAATATGTTAATCAGGGATCTAGAAGGTTTCAGGAAGAAACCTTGGACGGTGGACAAGGGTTCTGTATATAAATGTACAGACCTGAACATGGGTTTCTATGGACCTTTATCTTTCAGAGAGTTCTTGACAGAAGTTTAACAGATCAGACTTGTGTTGTCAGTGGAAAGTCCAGTCTTGTTTACCAACTGCCTGTAAAAGCTCTCACCTGCCGGTGTCCCGTCCAGTCAGACAGCCAGTCAGCTCCACCAGGCTGGCGAGCAGATGACTTCGCATTTTAGGATGACTCAGCGTTGTAGGTCTCAGCTGTTCTGTTGTTCTAATATGGAGAAATTGTATGTGTGTGTGTGTGAGAGAGAGAGAGAGATAGAGAGAGAGAGAGAGAGAGAGAGAGAGAGAGACAGAGATTGAGCTCCACCTCTCTGCACTACTGAGGTCAGATACACATTATAGATGGCTCACCCTGTCAATAGTGAACCTGTGGTATCACACATGGTTTGGTCTCTGTGTGTGTGTATTGATCCAGGCTGTCTAGCCTGCAGGATTATACAATCAGTTCAAAGTTTGTGTTATTTGCCCTCTGCCCTCAAGCACGCCATGTCTCTCTCCCTCTCCCTCTGTCCCCGTCTTCCTATACCTTTGTATCTCTCAGTCTAGTGTGTGTGTGTGTATTACCCAGCCCACACATAGCCTGCCTGTGTGTGCCAGCTGAGGACAGAAGGAACAGGGATCTCGACGACCGTCGACTCACGTCCTGGTGGGCGGCGAGCAGATGAGCATGGCATGCTGATCTGTGGAACACCGTCTGACCGCCTAATCCCTACGAGGCAAGGCCATAATCCAGCCAGCTCCGAGGGGTCACGTGACCTCATGTCCTGCTGCTTCCTCCTGACACACACAGATACACTCTCATGTCTGGGTTCAGACAGACAGACGGACAGACAGACGGACGGACACACGGACGGACAGACAGACAGATGTGGTTTTTGGCTTAATTTTGGCTTCCACAGAATATAAATTATATTACACAAAAAGGGGAAGTGAATGATCAACATAAGTTGTAGGTCGTGTGGTCCTGCCACAGGCCAATGACATATTTGTGTGCACGTGAAACTGGCAGCAGAACAAGAACGGAGAGAGAGAGAGAGAGAGAGACAGAGTACGAGAGAGGAGAGATAGAGTGAGACAGTGAGAGAGAGAGAGACAGAGTAGGAGAGAGAGAGATAGAGTGAGACAGTGAGAGAGAGAGAGAGAGAGAGAGAGACGAGAGTAGGAGAGAGAGAGATAGAGTGAGACGTGAGAGAGAGAGAGAGAGAGAGAGAGAGAGAGAGACGAGAGAGAGAGAGAGAGAGCTAGAGCGAGAGCGAGCTCACGGGGCGGGCGGGTAGAGTTCTCAGCGCTCACGGGGGGAAAACAGTGGGCTACTTTTGGATATCGAGGGGAACCTGCCGTACCAAAACGGTTCTCCCTTTTCGGTATCAGCCTCACAAACAACATTCAAGCTACACAAATTGGACGACGTGTTTGTTTTTTTAATGATCGGTGAGAGCTCGGAAGGAACAGGCACTAACAGATAACCCCGGAAACAACTGAGGTCTACACCACGCCGGTCACGTACGCAACTGGAGCTTTGCGTTACTGATAGGTAAGCAATTCCATAACAGACAAGCCTATATCTTTATTTTAGCCCACTATTACCCCCTACATATCATGTAACGTGAACTTTAGGTTCCCATTAATATTTTTTAACAGACAACAATGTAACCTATTAGTTTTATGTTACAGGGAATAAACACGTGGATATCTAAATGAAAAGGGGCGAGTTCATTGACAACGCGTGGATACTAACGGATTTTCTGAGGTTAGGACTGTTCAGCGCGTTTACCCTTCATTCTTTTAATATTTAGGCCTAGGTATTAAATCAAACAAATATAGCCTATATATATGATCGCAAATTGGGATTTTAGCACTGTTTGCGTTTTTGTTGTTACAAATGTAGTAGCCCATCTAGGTTTCCCAAAAGCATTATTGTGATGGCCTACCTAACAAATTGGGTGTAGCCTATGACCTTTAGCCTATATGTTTATTGAACAGCACACTCATGACAACTTGGAGATGATTCGCCTAGTCTCAAAATGTTACATACAAGTCTGGTAGCCTATAGCCTACTTAATATGACGAGCCGACATGGCATATAAAGCTGGCTTTCGTTATGTTATAATTAAGATTTAGTAGCACTAGTGGTAGACTACTATGTCAATAGAGCTTTTAAACAAATCATATTCAGTGTTCTTTTTCATTTGTTTTCAGAAACCTCAAGTTTGACGATCAATTCATCTAGTCATTTAAAGACGAACAAGTAACAATGTAATAAGATATTAAGGATGACAGACGGGCGACGCAAGGGATTATTTTCAAAATGAAACTTTGCGATGCTGTGACTAGGTGCCTCTCTCTCACAGACAGCAGTTGGGCTGCACACACTCTCTCGTGCAGTGGCCCTGGTAGAGAATGAGGCGAGGACGTGAGCTACGTGCGCATCCAGCCCCCGACGAGATGAGATGGAGAGCTTGGAACAGTCGGACCTTTTACATCCTATCACTGTTCACGGAGCTGTTAGTATTGTCGCCGCGCAGCAGAGAGAGACTAGCGGACTCGTTCTCGGAACAGCAGATCTTCACGCTTTCCATGCCAACATGGGACTGAACGGTTACTGCACAGCTCCGCTGGGGAGCAGCACTGACCAGGAGTTATTGGCGGGACTGGCCTCTCAAACCGTTTCCCCCGGGGTCAATGTTAAAACTGGGCTGCCGTTTTTTAACGGCGTCTCTCCCTCTGCCACAGTGGAAGGAAGTGGCAGCGGGGTTTTAGCGCAAACGCTCAAAGGCTACCACGCGCAGGTGAATGGGGGAGTCAGACACGAAGGGACTAACTCATCTGCAAGGCAGCAGAGCGCGGTTCGCGGGGAACGGGGACCAAGCACCGCATGAGATATGCACGCTCCTGATGAAGAGGGCCAGCAGTGACCAACGGATAAGGCAGCTCCAGAAACGGAAAGGTGGGGAGAACCAGGACTTCCTGTCGGCATTTGAGGTCAATGGGAGTGTAGGGTCGTTGGGGTCAACAACAAGGGCGGGTTCAGATTCTGAGGAGTTGTCCCAGGACTTCAAGCGTAGACGGCTAGCGGAAGCAGGTAAGCAGTGCGTTCTCGAAATTGCCAAAGCAACCAAGGCGGCCATCGTGCCACTCAGCTTAAACGACAACGGCATTAACCACAGCAACCATAATTGCCACAACTGTGACACGTCCCCCCAGCCATCCTCCCTCACCGCCACTTCCCCTTGCACCAAACCCTACCCCAATGGACACAGAGCGACACCGGTAAGCCCCGCCACCCTACCGGCACAGACGTCCCCTGTGAAGGCTAACGGTATCCTGGCTCTACCATCACCGGCTGGCTGGTCTGCAGATTACGTGGCGCAGCAGTACATCGTGCCCTGCATGAAGTACTACGGAATCTGCGTCAAAGACCACTTCCTGGGGGAGGGGCTTGGTGAGCGCGTGCTGCAGGAAGTTGAGATGCTGAACAGCAGCGGAAAGTTTTGCGGGGGCCAGCTGGTCAGCCAGAGGAGCATCCCGTCTCGGAACATCCGCGGCGACCAGATCGCCTGGGTGGAGGGCTGTGAGCCAGCGTGCGGCGCCATCGGGGTGTTGATGGCGCACATTGATGAGGCGGTCATGCGCAGTGCCGCCAACGGGCAGCTGGGGGACTGTGTCATCAACGGGCGCACCAAGGTGAGGAAGCGAGACTGGTAACCTGTAGTTAGGGAGAGGGGTGGAGAATGGGGGAGGTATGGGTTAAAGATGCAGGAGGAAGGAGAATGGGGGGTGTTGGGGAGGAGAATAGGCGAAAACTGGGAGGAGAATGGGTGAGATGAATATGAATTGGATGCACTTTGGGTAAGATGTGAAAGGAGTGATGGCTGTCCTAGTTCTGGGCCTGGTTCTACTGGTCCTGTCCCATCCAGTGCCTGTCCCATCCAGCGTCTGTCCCATCCAGTGCCTGTCCCATCCAGCGCCTGTCCCATCCAGTGCCTGTCCCATCCAGTGTCTGTCCCATCCAGTGTCTGTCCCATCCAGTGTCTGTCCCATCCAGTGTCTGTCCCATCCAGTGCCTGTCCCATCCAGCGCCTGTCCCATCCAGTGTCTGTCCCATCCTGCGCCTGAGATTGGTACCCAATCTCTTCTGGCATCAGTGTCTCTCAAGCTTTGAAGATGACTCTGTCAATCCCTATCTATCTCACCCGCACACAAACAAGGCATTCTTGTAGCTTAGCTAAAAGGGCGTGTGTGTACGTTTGTTTGTGTGTGTGTTGGCCTGGTAAAATAATCCTGTAGGGTTATGTAGGAGGTGTGTGTTTTTGTTCCTCTTCAAAACATATGAATGACTATCTGTGGATTCTATGAGTCTCTAACTGTACGCTTCATGAGAAAATAGTTCATCGATCTACTGTACCTCCTCAATTGTTAAAACAGAAATAGAACCGAGGCTGCCTGAAGTGATCTAGAACATAGCCTAGCCTGCTGTCTGGTGTGTGTGTGTGTGTGTGTGTGCTAGCCTGGTAAGAGAGACGGCCTTTTGACGCAGGTTTGGGTTATCTGAGACCCGTTATGTCACCCCCCCCCACCCCCGAGCTATGTTCAGAGGCTAGTACACTGCATCAATCCAGTTAGTGGTTATAGAACCGTCTAGACAGTTGTGCAAACTTCTCCCTGTTGCCCAACGCTCTTCCCTCACAGTACACTTAACGGCAACAGCAGGTCTCTACTAGTAGATTACTCATGCTCAAATATTAGCTATCAACTTCGTATAAGATGTGTGTTCATATATATATGAATTACAAGAAGCAGCATTACTTAGAAAGCCGCAGCCTGCTGTTTTCCATTCTCCCTGATGTAGCATTAGCCTGGCTTAGCATAGAGCATGTGTACGTCAGCGCTATCAGAATAGATTTAGGCTTTACACTTCCACCCCTGCTACCCCCCTCTCACCATCTCTCCTTCAGTCCTACAATTATTCTCCCACTTCCTCCTTTCCCCCCCCTCTATCATTTTACCTCCCTCTATCTCTCAGAGCAGTTTAGTGAGGAGTAGCAGACTGTATTGTCTGAACAGTCTGAATAAAACCAGTCACCAAAGGTCTTTGCACCGTGGGCCTTCTCGTCCCCATTTGATGATGTCATCTTCTTGTGACCTTACCTGTCTGAGGACGTTTTCCTCATAGCTGAAGGATGACTTCTGTTCTGCCTGACATGACGGTATAGGAGAGAGGTTGATGTAGACGGGAGGATGGAGGGAGGCTGAGGAGGGAGGGGAAAGTGAGGTTGAGGAAAGGAAGGGTAGGAAAAAGAGGAGTGAGGGCGCAGCTAAATTGCAAGGTCACTGCACCATCATTTCTTCACAATCTGTAAAAACGTCCTCCCTTTACCAGGGCAAAACCAGTTTCTCCTTTGCAATCTATCAGTCTACTTTTCTTTTTTCCCACTATCCATTTCCCAACTCTGCAGTTGGTTTTCGCCCCTCCCTCTCTCTCTTTCTTTCCATCCCCTCTTTCATGCTCTCTTTCTCCTATGTATTATCAGCCCCTCTCTAGCTAGCCTGCCAAAATATTTCCCCGCTGTTTCCTTGGTAACAGGACCATACAGAGAAGCTCTGCAGTGTGTGTGTATTTGTGTGAGAGAGAGTTAGTGAGTGTATGACTCTGTGTTTGTGTTTGTGTAAACGTGTGTGTGTGTGTGCGGGCGCCAGAATAATGCCACCACAGCAATAGGATGTGTCTTCTGGACCGGGCGTCCGGCACACACGAGTAGGCACAAAACGGCTTAGACAGAAAGGGAGAGAGAGAGGGAGGGGCCCCCTCCGAGGGGGTAGAGCGAGAGAGAGAAAGTGAAAGAGAGGTGAGACGAGGACACTGGTGAAAAAAAGAGAAGAGAAATATCGGTACAGTATGTAACCTACATGGAGCGAGAGACCTGGGAGGGAGTCTGGAGGGATGAGGCCGGGAGGACATGGAAACATGGAGACAGAACACTTACTGAGGAAGGCCGGGAGAAGAAATCGAGGTGTAGCGAAAGACATGGGACGGGGTATGAGGAAAAAGAGAGGGGGGTTGTTGAGAGAAGAGTGTGGCGAGAAGATGGGGAGAGCGAGGGGAAAAGAGTAAGATAGGGTATTGAGTGACAGACAAAGGCGGAGACTTGGTGTCTGAAAGAGAGAGAGAGAGAGATTAAGGAGCTCCAGAGCTAGCGAGATATACATAAAGAAAGAGAGGGCTAGAGAGAGAGAGAGAGAGAGACATAGAGAGAGAGAGAGAGAGAGACATTGTTGGAGCTGCTTGAGTGATGCGGCAGGCGTATCATAATGAATGTCTGCTGCAGACTGTCCTCATATGCCTCTCTCCTAGCAACTAAGCTCTCACACACACTCACACCCTGACACGCAGACACACACACAAGCAAACACGTGCCCGCACACAGACAACCCTACCAGCAGCAGTAAGTGTATTACATGCATCAGCTATAGTAGCATCGTGTCGCAGTTTAGATAGCAGCTAACAACGTACTCCATTGCAGTATAGTTAACTATAGCAGCTAACATCACAGCCCTTTGGAGTAGAGTTAACTAGCAGCTAACATCACAGCCCTTTGGAGTAGAGTTAACTAGCAGCTAACATGACAGCCCTTTGGAGTAGAGTTACTAGCAGCTAACATGACAGCCCTTTGGAGTAGAGTTAACTAGCAGCTAACATCACAGCCCTTTGGAGTAGAGTTAACTAGCAGCTAACATGACAGCCCTTTGGAATATTAAACAGCTAGTAGCTAACAACTCATCACGTTACAATATATCTAGCAGCTAACCACCCCGTACAATGGCAGTGTAGTGGTGCAAGTAACTAGCTGGCACTCCGATACACAGAGGCGTTGTGTCTCCAGCTGGTACATGGACTTGGAATGAGGATGAGAGCACCACGTAGATCAATAGAGGATGTATGCAATGAATCAGCTCTGTGTACACTGCCCAATTCAACCCTTACAAGTCATTTTATGTCATTAACCAGGCTGAATGGTTTGGTAGATTTCACCTTACCACATTGTGTAGCTGATTTGGCTTTGTGCTGGACATATGTAGCATTAGTAGGAAACTGCACCTCCATGACAAACACTCACGGATATTGTGTTTTGCTTTCTGCCTTACGTTGAAAACACAGAACAGCAGAAATGAACAGGAATGAATGGAGTGCATGCCCATAAAAGCACAAGCAAACTGCCTGGATAGAGTGGGGATCTCTGGTTGTTGTTGAGGCAGAGTCCGAGGCAGAGTCCGAGGCAGAGTCCGAGGCAGAGTCAGAGGCAGACTGGTGTTGAATTGAGGAGTGGAAAGGTTGTTGTTGAGGTTTTGGTGGAAATGACTTCATCTTTTCAGGATTGTGGAGATTCAGGACGGGGTGAGTCAGTGCTGTACTGAGAAAGGCCAGGCTGTGGTTTGGTGTGACACACACACACACACACACACACACACACACACACACACACAAACACATACACACACACACACACAGACACACACACACACACCCCACAGAACTCCCTGCTGCTTATCCCTCTCTCCCACTCTTTAACTTTCTCAAGCTGGATTTCCCCCCTCTCTCTTTCAATCTACCCCTCCCTCCCGCTACCACTATAACCCTTTCCATATTTATTTAACTTTGCTCTCAGAGAACAGATTGTTCTCTCGATCCATCACCGTGGCAGCCAGCATATCTCTGTGGAAACGAATGCAGGTGGCACACTGACAGGCTGGCAGGCAGGGGCACTGCCCATTAGACTGGCACCGAGGGGGCAGATCAGCAGAGAGATGGAGGGAGGAGAGGGTGATAGTATCGGAGCGTGTCGAATCTTGCTGGTGTCATGCAGTTTAACAGACCTTGGTCTATAGAGGACATTATTTGTGTGTGAGAGTGTGTGTGTGTGTGTGTATGTATGTGTGGGTGTGCGTGAGTGTGACCGAATGTGTGAGTGAGGGTGTGTGTGTGTCGCTGTAGGCTAGGGTTGTGCCGTCTCTGCTCTGATATAGTTCATGTTAATTGGGGCTAATTATGGTTGTTAACAGTGAAAACTGCCTTAAGCTGAGATCACCAGCAATGACTGTGTTTGTGTGTCTTTAGGTGTGTCTGTGTGTATGTGTATGTGTATGTGTGTATGTGTATATGTGTGAGAATGAGAGAGAGCGAGAGAGGGTGTTTTTAAGTGAAACTGAAAAGGTTTGTGAAATCAAACTTTGAATGTGTTTGGATATTGTGTGCGCACACTCACACACAACCATAGAGAAAGACATGCCCGCACACACACAAACACTGGCAAGGCACATACAAACATGAAAGGCACTTTCAGGAACAGACTATGACAGTGAATGAGAGCAGTTAAAGGGCCCACATTTGAAGAGTCTTGAACAGAAAACAAGAACTAGAGCAGGTCTCTGGTATAGGAGGGCCCCACCCTCCTGGTCTGTCTGTGAAAGCTTCTGTTCCGGCTGGCTGGCTGACTGGCTGACTGACTAACTGGCTGGCTGGCTGGCTTGCTGACTAACTGGCTGGCTGGCTATTTAGCCTGCCTGTGGAGGTTGTGTACTGTGCAGGGTCAAGTGGTTTGCCAATGTGGGTTAGTATTAGCTATTACAATTACATTAGAAAGGAAACTGAGTCATCATTATCTCTTTCCCTGTCTACCCCTTCCCTCTCTCTCTGTCTCTCTTCAGGCCATGGTAGCGTGTTACCCTGGCAACGGCACAGGTTATGTCCGTCACGTGGACAATCCTAACGGAGACGGGCGCTGCATCACCTGTATATACTACCTGAACAAGGGCTGGGATGTCAAGGTACACACACACACACACACACACCTGCCGGATAACCCACATCAGCGTGTATCATCAGAAGATGGAACTCTAAAATCACTGTGTGTGCTTGTGGCTGTGTGTGTGTGTGTGCTTGGCTGTGTGTGTGTGTGTGTGTGTGCATACGTGTGTGTTCCCAGGTTCACGGAGGCCTGCTCCAGATATACCCAGAGGGAAGAAGTGTGGTCGCCAACATCGAACCGCTGTTTGACCGCCTGCTCATCTTCTGGTCTGACCGCAGAAACCCACACGAAGTCAAGCCAGCCTTCTCCACCCGGTGAGGAACAGAGCTGTCATGGCGGGCAGTGGAGGTGTCAGGGAGAGGTGGTCAGTGGCATGGCTGTCATGGCGGGCAGTGGAGGTGTCAGGGAGAGGTGGTCAGTGGCATGGCTGTCATGGCGGGCCGTGGAGGTGTCAGGGAGAGGTGGTCAGTGGCATGGCTGTCATGGCGGGCCGTGGAGGTGTCAGGGAGAGGTGGTCAGTGGCATGGCTGTCATGGCGGGCCGTGGAGGTGTCAGGGAGAGGTGGTCAGTGGCATGGCTGTCATGGCGGGCCGTGGAGGTGTCTAGGAGAGGTGGTCAGTGGAGGTGTCTGAGGTGTCTAGGAGAGGTGGTCAGTGGAGGTGTCTAGGAGAGGTGGTCAGTGGAGGTGTCTAGGAGAGGTGGTCAGTGGCATGCATGAGTCGGATCAAACCCCCGGAGAGGTCCAGTGAGGGAGGAAGTGACACTGCCGAGTGATGCGTTCATATCGCGGACACATGCGTACACGCACACACACAGCAGGTTTAACTATCATTGATATAACTCCCTCACAAACACTTCCTTCTCTGCTGCACTCTGCTCTCCTCTCCTCTTTACACTTGGAAGGAGGTAGGGTTGAGGACAGGAAGTGTGTGTTTCCTGAACAAGCCGGTGGGGGGGATTGTGAGACTCAAGCCCTGGGGGGTAGGGGTGTGTGTGTGTGTGTGTGTGTGTGTGTGGGGGGGGGGCTTGGGTAGGGTGTGTGTGGAGGGGGTCATGGAGACAGGAATAAACACTGTCCTGCCCTGACCCTGAGCTGACCATCTCTAACATCCTTCTCTCTCCTCTCTGCTCGGTCTGCAGCTATGCCATCACAGTTTGGTACTTTGATGCCAAGGAGCGGGCAGACGCCAAGGAGAAGTATCGTCTGGGTGAGTTCAGCATGGAAGCTTTTGAAAGATATCGTTGTTTTATAGTTTATAGTTCGAGTTCTGTTTAGTCTTCCTGTTCCATGTTCTTATAGTTCCGTCTGTTCTAAAAGGCAGCCATAGATTTCATAAACCCTTTCATTCAATTCATTCAAATATCTCTTAGATTTTCTTTCAACCTTTTATTTCGATATATTTTATTTTAATATTAACTTGTCCTCTGTCCCGTTCTCTTTATCTCCATAGCAACTGGTCAGAAGGGTGTACAAGTGCCTGTCACTCAAAGCAACCAGACCTAAATCTCAGCCAATCCCTGAAGTGCGTTGTGAACGTGCCTACGCCTGCTGCTATTGGACGGCTGTTTTTAAAGTGAGACACAGTTTAACCCGCCTGCTGTGTCCACACTGGATCCTCCACAGCTTAGCTGTGTGGATGTATTCCGCTACATCTAATTGGACAGTCGAGTGAATAAGGGCGGAGATAACACAGTGTATTGGTCAGGGTGGTGACGGAAGGAAGCCGGGCCAAGAGAAACTCAGGTGGCGTCTTGACAGAGGATGATGAAGATGATGATGAAGTCAGAGAACACTTGAACTGAACAGACTATCATTTGCTGTTGACGTTTGGGTGGTTGTTAATATTCAGTTATAATGTTATGAACTAACAACATCTGTCTGCTCACGCAGTAGCAGGTTGTCTGTCCTTCGATCAGGAACTACATCTCAGTGCTCAGAACCAAGACCTCAGGATATGCTCAGATTTAGGCCACACCCACTCCCATCAGGGCACATCCTAAGAGGAAGTGGCATCATAGGAAGTTAGTTATAACATATCCTATATTGCTTTTCCACTTCATGGTACTGGCTCGACTATACTTGCCTCTTTTGATTTTCTGCCGGGCAAACCTGGTACCTAGTACCTGGTACTTTTTCTTGGTATCACCTCCATTGAGGTTCCAGGTGAGCTGAGGTGAATTGTCAGTTTTGTGCGACGTCGCTATGATTACCAGTGGGGGGAATATCTGCAGTTGAAAACGAGGTAGACAGACCTACATAGTACCAAAAGCGAGTCAAGTCGAGACGGTACCATGCGTTAGAAAAGTGGCTCTAGTTTGCAATAGACTTTTCAAAACTGCTTCTGAGTCTGAAACCAGAGTTGAGATCAGAACCCAACAGCAGAGAGAAGAAGAGGGAGGTGCTTGTTCTAGAACATCCAGCTTCTGGGGGAGGATCTGTCCTTGGATCGGTTGAAAAAGTGCCAGTTCTACAAGTGAAAACGGTAGAATTCTCGTCCACTGTAGAGCTGGGTTGGTGGGGCCAGGTGATGGGCTGGTTCAAACTAGCACCGTGGCCAATCAGACGTCACCTGTTGGTTCTTTCGTCAGCCCTGAGGTAACATGACTGAAACAGCAATGTTGTGACTTTATACTTAAACTTATAAAGTCACAAGCACAGACAGCAGCACCCTGGATAGACTGACTTGCTTAGAGTGTATGTGTGTGTCTCTGGTCCTTTCATCTTAGTATGTGTGTGTATGTGTGTGTGTGTACGTGTAGAACTGGTCGAGAAATACTAAGATAAAAAGCACTTTATGGTTTGCCATGCCATGCTAGAAACTGCATTGAGGTAGACAGGCTTGTATGCTGTACATGACATGGTTACTCAGACGCAATAGCAACTCAAATGATGACATTAAACAATCAAAAGTTTGCCTAATTTTGTCTCTGAACCTTTGCAGTATTTAATTAAAAACCTTTCTGTTTTTGTACTAAAACATGATTTTTGTCTGAAGTCAATGAAAGTTGGTTATCACTTTCCTCTGTCTGTTTTGTTTGTATGTCTCACACACACACCCACACACACACTCACACACACGTGGAGGTGGATGACATCAGCTTTGTCCCCAAATGTTTCCTTAAACCAGAATAACCCCATGATATAATTTACAATACCATCTCTCTTTACCCCTCCCACCCCCTTATTCCAGCAAGCAAGAGCAGAAACCAAAACACAGACCCCAACTACACACTATTTGTTAGAAAGACTATTTGTTAGGCAGGCTGATAGTATTTCTGACTGGTCTGCTAAATGTATTGTTGGCAGCCTTATTTGGTTGGCTGGTTTGCTAAGGAAGGGAGTTGTGTGTGAATGCAGTGTGTGTACAGAGGGAGTTGTGTGTGTGTGTGTGTGTGTGGGACGTGTGTGGGTGTGTGCGTGTGTGTTTATGACAGGATGTAGAGTGTGTTCTCTCTGTCCAGGGGTCTGTGGCGTTTGCGTGACTGGAAGGGAGACATGAGGTTCAGCTGCTCATCACATCAAAGGCCCGGCCTTCCTCAAAGCCCCCCTGTCAGCACACGCACCATACTCCTCACGCTAACCAGTCATCAGTTGGGGCGGCTGTGGACGTTGTTGTCCCCGGAGACGACCAAGACCCAAAAGGAACACACCCCACACAGACACAGGCAGGAAAAAGACCGGGGACTTCATATAAGTGAACACACACACACATAGTACACACACACCCACACAGACACATACCCACACGCAAACACACACTCACACACATACACTGAGGAAACAAAATTCCTTCGAAATTATTATTAATCTCGCTTGGTTGGATTTTCTAGTCGAAGAGCGCCCTCTTGCGGCTCCACGTTCCTAACACAAGTAGCAGCAGGGTTTACCTGCTTTGGCCTCAGAGACGTTTGTTTTCAAATCCAAAGAGAAGGCAATCCAATTGAACTATTTTCAAATGTGGAATTAGAATGAAGACAGAATTTAGGCTACGTTATTTTATCTATGTTATATATTTCCATAGGAAACGCACGATGGCGCTATATTCAATGGGTCTCAACATCTTCATCGACATGCTTGCTCTTCCTGGTTTTGTTTTCAGTGTCAAAGTTCAGAGGGCACTGCGGGGTCGTGTTATGTTTTCGTGAGCAATGGCTGCCTTAAGTTGGTTTACGAGAAGGCAGCTACCGCAGATATTGTCACAGTTTGCCAGGGTTGTCAGACAAGCCCGCCCGCAATATCTCGGAGGACTACCGGTGAGGAGAGTGCACGGGTCGGTGCGGAACTGGGTGGCAGAGAAAGGACCATGGGCGAAGAGTCGTACGACGGAGCAACAGCAGTATATCTTCACAGAACTAGACAAGGCAGATGCTTTGGTAGGGTTTATGTACATTTACTGTATCTAAAATCTATAAACCAAATAATTATGGCTAATTAAATATTAAGTCCTGATGATCACAATATCTGAAATATTTAAGTGTACGTTATTTGTCGGCCAAATAATGTAGCCTATGAATTCTGCTTATTTTCTCTCTTGTCGGGCAGATGTTGAGGAAATCTCACGAGACAGGTATCCCATGACAGCTTATCTTTATATCAAAAATATGTGGGGAAAAAAAGATGTCCTGTGCCCGTTTTATGCTTTCTCTTTTGTTTCATACTCTCTACCCTGATATGTTCTCTTCCCTGATTATATGTTGTCTATCTTGGTTATATGCTCTCTACCCTGGTTATGTTCTCTACTCTGTGTTTCAGGATTTCTGTCGTGGTTCCGTAATGGCCTGCTGGCCACTGGTATTGGGGTGATAGCGTTCGTCCAGAGCGAGGTTGGCCGAGAGGCAGGATATGGTACGTATAGGAGGTGGATACTAGGCCTCCAGAGGGACAAGAGAGCAGATGTGAGAATGTTTCAGTAGACAAGATGATCAAACACCACAGTAAGTCTGTCTGAAAGACCGGTGAAAGGTCTTACAGCTCATAACTTTTCCTCCTCCTCTCTCTCTCTCTCTCTCTCTCTCTCTCTCTCTCTCTCTCTCTCTCTCTCTCTCCGACTCTCACCTCCTCTCCTCCACCCTCCTCCTCCTCCAGCCTTCTTCATCCTGGGGGGGGTGTGCGTGTCGTTTGGGGGGGCTTCCTACGTGGGCAGCCTGCTCACTCTGAGGAAACTGCTGCTCCTCTCTCTGCCCGCTGTGCTGCTTCACTGTGCCGTGGTGAGCAGCGTCGCCCTCTTCTGGCTGTGTGCGGTAGCGCTCTACATCGGACGCCTGGAGGTGGAGATCATCCACGAGGATGAGGAGGAGGACGAAGGGCGCGACGAAGGCTCAGAGTGCCAGGAGTGCCGCGACCGGCAGGACCGGGAGAAGGGGGGGCACCGTTCACATGACAACAAAGGCCAAGACAAGTAGAGAGAAAAGGGATGAGGTGTGTATGTGCGTGTGTCTGTGTGGGTGTGTGCGTATGACGTGTATACTGTGTGTGCACCAGGACTTCAGAGTAGCTTGATTCTGTACTTTTACAGCTTACTGTCTGTCTCTATTGCTGTGTGTCTGTGTGTGTGTGTGTGTCTGTGGGATTGACTGATTGTTTGCCATTAGAAAACAGACCTGCCTTGTGTACTGAGGGTAGTGAAGTGTGGTTTGAGAAGGAGGGTCTTATACCTTAGTAACCGCTTTGAAACCTCCAAAGATGAAAATCAGTTGTCCAGGTTAAAGATAATTAAAAAACCTTCAGCTTTATTTATTTTTTATTTTTTTGATAAACAGTATGAAAATGAAGTCCTAAGCTTCATCCAGAATGATTATTGTCTTAAGTAGGAGGCTTTTTGAATGATTATTTTCAAAGGAACATGCATGATTCACATACTCCCTTTCTCTCACACACGCACGCACACACAAACACACACACACACACAGTGCCTCCTGTAAGTATATACGCACCTAATCATGTTTACATTCAAAATCAGAGAGCGCAATTCTCTTCATAACCCTGATAGACTGACAGCATCACTCCTCTCTCTCTTCCATCCCTTTTGCTCTTCCCTCTCTCTCCTCTCTCTCTTCCTCCTCTTCTTCCATCCCTCTTGCTCTCTCCTCTCTCTCTTCCTCCTCTTCTTCCATCTCTCTTGCTCTTTCCTCTCTCTCCTCTGTCTCTCACTCTTCATCCCCTCTCTCGTCCCCCCTCTTTCCTCGTCCTTCCTCTCTCCACTTTCTCTCTAATCACACACCTGGACCGCCTGTAGGTTGCAGCTGGTAGCTAGTTAGTTACCAGAGGTTCAGCTGATGTCAGGTCAGTGCAGGTGAGGCAGTGGTGTTGTATACTGTGATAGACGCAATCTACAATCTGGTCTCAGATCTGTTTATCCACACAGTTGTTGATTCCTGTAACAAGACTGTATTTGTAATGACTTGGTTTGCAGTTCGCTCATGCGGACGCACATGATGAACATGTTCTTTTTCCGCAGTCTTGTGTCTGGAACGTCAGAGGGAATAGTAGCAGTTTTTCGTATTTTTATTTGACAAATACATGCTGTAATTTTGAATGATCATTTCTGAGATGTGTGTGTGTTTGTGAGGCTCCAGTTATGTTATCCAGGTTTGTGTCTGCATGATTATCTGAGCGTCTACCTGTGATGTCAATAAACAGTTAAACCTGATTTGATCCTTGAGTTTTGTCGAAAGAAAATATTGGATGTGTTTCTGTGTACAGCATGGGCTACATGGGGTCCTGTTTAGCTGTGTGCGGGTGCAAATAAGTGAAATTATTTGTGTGCCTATTCATGTTTGTGTTAGGGAGTTTCTGTGAGTGTGTGTGTGTGTGCCATGCCTGTAGCCAGCTGTAGTGTGTGTGTGTGTGTGTGTGCCATGCCTGTAGCCAGCTGTGTGTGTGTGTGTGTGTGTGTGTGTGTGTGTGCCATGCCTGTAGCCAGCTGTGGTGTGTGTGTGTGTGTGTGCCATGCCTGTAGCCAGCTGTGGTGTGTGGGTGTGCGTGTGCCTGTAGCCAGCTGTGTGTGTGTGTGTGTGTGTGTGCCATGCCTGTAGCCAGCTGTGGTGTGTGTGTGTGTGTGTGCCAAGCCTGTAGCCAGCTGTGGTGAGCTGGGGCTGATAAGCATCAATGACAGGGTGAGTCCCCCAGGTCTCTGATATCACACCTCTGTTCCTCTTCTACTAACCTCCCTGTCCCTGACCGTCCATCTCTCTCAGACCCCCTTTTTTCTACCTCTCACACTTTCTCTTTTTGCCATTCTTTCTCCCCCCTTCCTACCCTTCTCTCTTTCACAAATTGATTGTCAGGACTTGTACTTACATTCCTTCTTGCTCCTCTTCTCCCCCTCTCCTCCCACTCCCTCCCACTCCCTCCCTCCCCCTCTCTCTCTCTCCCAGGGTGTTTTGGTGCAGTTTGTTTCTTATTCAGGGCGTGTCTGGCTGGGTGCTGCAGCATGTCTCCTTCCTCCTCCTCTCTTTCTCCCCATCGTTTCTCATCCGCCTCCTCACTTTCTCTCCTCCTCCCCCTCTCCTCTACCTTCCGGTCTTCTCCCCCCCCCTCTCTCCGTCTGGCTGGACAGCAGTGTTTGGCATGCAGGCGGCTCTCAGACCCGTAGCAGCTAAAGGGCAGCTCGCCCGCCAGCGAGAGACGCGCCCTACCTCACAAGCATCCCTCCGTCCATCTATCCATGCTTCCCTCCCTCCCGTCCGTCCCACCCACCCTTCGCTCCCTCCACCCATCCATCCTTCCTTCTAACTATACGTTCTCCGCTCCCTCCACCCATCCATCCTTCTGTCCGTCTGCCTATCCATCCGTTGGCCCATCCGTCTATCCATCCTTTCCTCTGTCAGTCTGTTCATCCCTCAGATGGGTGAGGAGGGGAGAGGTGGTCGGCGTACACAAACACACACACGCACAAACACACACGCACAAACACACCCTCACAAACACGAGCGCCAGCCATGTCCCGCAGAACAGGCCATCGGTGAAACGGAGTCCACACAAAAGATAAAGACCTAAGTCAGTGTAATTCTCTTCAGACACACACACACTCATTTTCATATCTCCACACACACACCACACACACCACCACACACGGACACACACGCTCACTTTCGTATCTCCAGCACACACACACACACACACTTTGGCACGTACTCTGGCATTTTCTCCCCAACAACGGCTCTTGTTTAGTATGCGCCTGGCTCGGTCCTGAGGAGGAATGATCCCCAGTCTAATGAACTGGGCCCTGCCACTTGAATGTAAAACAGGACTTAACCCGTCTTCAATGTCAGAGACGCTCCCCAGGGCAGCCTGAGACAACACACACTCTCGACACACACACGGACACCAATGCAAGTGTGCACGTGTGTGCATATTTTCTCTTTCACACTCGCGCACATGCGGGCGGATACACACACGCGAGTGTCCGTGGTTAGACACTCTCCGGCACGCACACACACACACGTGCTCTCACATCAAACGCATGTGATGTGTTGAGCCTTCAGCCGGAGATGAAAGGATGCACACTGATATATGCTGCTGGGAAAAGGTTCAGAGCTCAGAATGTGTTCAAACTGTGGTCAATCTGTGGTCAAACTGTGGTCACCGGTCATAGGTTGTGTTGTGTTTCTCACGCTTCACCATGTGGTTTCACAACAGGTTCTGTGGCTGGGGTGGTGAGGTGTGTGATTCTGTGTGTGTGTGTGTCACTGAGATGGAGGATGTGCTATTGTGCTACCCTGTGTGCGCTCGCGTGTTTGTGGTTGTCCAGAACGACACGAAACGACACAAGGTGAACAGAGAACCGAGACTGTGTACTCCTCTACAGCAATATTTATTATCATTATTATCATCATCTGAATCTTTTGAATCTTTTACAGTGGTTCCTTTTTGTCAGATCAGAGGTGAAGGATGAGACATGAAATATTCACAGACGTTTGATACAGAGCAGGTTAGATTCACAGTGATGCCAAGGGTTAGCCGTCGGACTGGATAACACACACACACACACACACACCACAGACACATCACACACACATGCACACACACGTACCCACACATACCTTTTGTGTGCGATAGCTACAGCAGTTTCCATTTTAGTTATGAAGCTCTAAATGTAGCAATTTTGGCCTGGAAGAGTAATGTCCATATTAGCCAATGAGACACAGCCATTCAGAAAACCAACCAATCACCATCAAGAAAAAATAGCCTCACAGTAATGGAATTAAACATTTCTATTTTCCGTAATCTCCGTCTGCAGTGTATACTTCTCTGGCGGTATAGTTCTTTTAGACAACTTTTAAATATGTAAAAAACAAAACATGGGACATTATTTTCTCGGTCCAACATAATTTTTATTGACCACTCAGGTTCAGTGTTTGTGTTTAAATGATCACTTCAGCGGTCGGTTTAATGACCCCAAACCTCTTACAGCACTGGAAACGATCATCTCCGCTCTGTGGTCATAAGCACTTCAGTAGACGTAATCATCTTTCTGTACTCAAATGATGAAGTGCTTCGTGTTCATGTCATCACATGTTATATGTAAGTGCTCAGACAAACTGGTGACCTTAAATCAAATAAACCTTTCCATACACATCCATCCCTCTGCCCTTCATCCTCCTTCCCTACCTCCCCACCTCTGCCCTTAGGCCTCCATCCCTCCCCACCTCTGCCCTTAGTCCTCCATCCCTCCCTAGCTCTGCCCTTAGGCCTCCATCCCTCCCCACCTCTGCCCGTTAGGCCTCCATCCCTCCCTAGCTCTGCCCTTAGGCCTCCATCCCTCCCCACCTCTGCCCTTAGGCCTCCATCCCTCCCTAGCTCTGCCCTTAGTCCTCCATCCCTCCCCACCTCTGCCCTTAGTCCTCCATCCCTCCCCACCTCTGCCCTTAGGCCTCCATCCCTCCCTAGCTCTGCCCTTAGGCCTCCATCCCTCCCCACCTCTGCCCTTAGGCCTCCATCCCTCCCTAGCTCTGCCCTTAGGCCTCCATCCCTCCCTAGCTCTGCCCTTAGGCCTCCATCCCTCCCCACCTCTTCCCTTAGGCCTCCATCCCTCCCTAGCTCTGCCCTTAGGCCTCCATCCCTCCCTAGCTCTGCCCTTAGGCCTCCCAATTTCAGACAATCCCATACATCCATCTTTCATCTTTCTTTTTTCCCTTTTATTTGTGCGACAACAATAACCAGGAACAACATTAGAGATATGGCTTATCACCTCTCCTCTTCTCCTCTCTCCTCTCCTCTCATCCTCTCCTCCTCTCTTTCTCTCCTCTCATCCTCTCCTCCTCTTTTACTCTCCCGTCATCCTCTCCTCCTCTCTTACTCTCCTCTCCTCCTCTCTTACTCTCATCCTCTCCTCCTCTCCTCCTCTCCTCCAAGCCCAGCCGCCTGTCGTGTGTGATGGAATGTTCAATATTCCAGGTTATCCATCACAGTGTGCTTAAACTATGTTTAGTAGATTCAGGAGGGTGTGTTGAAGGGGTGACGGCTGGATGCAACGCTGTGGCAGTTCATGTTAACAGTATCGACATCCCCTGCACACACCTCCGTTCACACTCTCATTCACTCTCACACACAGTAGTCCAGTACTGCAGAGCTGGGATATAGGAAGGGAGGGACGGTCAAAGGAATGAATTAAGGATTGAGGGGGGAGGGAGGGAATGATTAAGAGAAGCAGGGAGGGGTGGTCGTAAGGGAGAGAGGGAGTGAGGGAGTGAGAGAGGGAGGGAGACTAAGGGAGGGAGGGGTTGATGAACTGAGGAAGAGATTGAGGGAGTAAGGGAGGGATGAGTGGTATGGATGGTCCTTTCTCTATGTACATTATGGCTTCTCAGAGAGACACTGACACACAACTCTGTACAGACTAAGAGTGGGGGAACAAGAGAGAGAGGTGAAGGGGTGCAGCAAGGTTTTGCTAACTTCACACTAACAGTGGGGTAAAGGTCCATAGTCCACAAGGTTCAGAATGTTCTCACCCCTCAGGGTTAGGATGACTCTCTGGATCCACGTGTCCAGGTGAGTCAGGAGAAGCTGAGACACAGCTGGTGTCCCCAAGTCCAGCGGGGGAGCGGGGGATCTTTCTGACCAATCCATGTTACAGTACGTCCATGGCAGCCTTAGGGCTACATCAGGTCTTTCCCATCCCCCACCACCTTCCCCCTCTTTCAGTCATCCTCCGGCCCAGTGGCCCCCCTCAGTCCGTTCATGCAGAACTGCAGTCCAGAGGGGAAGGGGGAGTGGGAGGGGGAGAGGCCGCCGAAGGGGGGGAGGCCGGCCAGCCTCTGGAGGTGGGGGAAGAAGGCTGGCGGGGACCCTTGTGGTGGCCGTCCGTGTGGCCGTGGTGGGAGGGGGGCAGCTCAGGGGGGGCGTAGCGGATGGTGCTGGGAGCATACAGGCTTTGGGGGCCCTGCGGCCCGAGAGCCAATGGATGGAAGAGAACACGCCCGGCTGCACCCCCCGCAGCCAATCGCTGCAGCAGCTCAAAGTCAGGCCCAACCCCTCCCCGCCCCCCGAGCATGCCCCCCCTGTCCTCGCGGGGCAAGGGCGAGGGGTTGGACATGGGGGGGGAGAGAGTGGGGGAGGGAGGAGTGAAGAGACCTTTGGGCGGAGCTTCGCAGGAGGAGGAGGAGTCAGGAAGGGGGGTGGGCGGGCTGTCTCCGCTCAGGCTGCCCGAGGGAGTGTGTATGTGCGAGGGCGGTGGCAGGGTGTGTGTGTGTGTCCAGCGTCCGGCCGCGTTCCGGCTCTCCTGTTCAGTTTTGATGCTAGTGGGCCGGGAGGAGGGGGGCGAGCCGGCCACACTCTTCAGGTGCTGGATCACAGCCCGGCCGTTCTGCACCCTGGCCCCCACCCTCTCCCCCCGCCTGCCCGGGTCCCCTCCCCTCTTCCCTCCCCCCTCCTCCCCCCTCCTCCCTCTTCATCCTCTCGCCGCCGTCTGCCCCCTGGTCCCACCCCCCTCTCCTCCTCTTCCTCCTCTCCCTCGCTCTCGCTTCCCAGGTCGGACGAGGCGCTCTCCTCCGGGGCGTGGAACTCCTCCAGACGCCGGCGTGTTTCCGGGGGCTGGCCGTCCGGGTGGGGCCGCAATCCACGCTTCCTCCTCTCCTCTGATTGGACGATGGAGGAAGGGGTGTAGACTTCTCTGCCTTTCGAATGGGAGTCGCCCTTGTTCACGGAGCTCTTGATGGGCTGGGGGCCTGCAGAAGAGGGTAAAGAGAGAAGAGGTCACAACAATGTACAGGATTGTGTGTTAGTGTGTTTGTGTGTGTATGTGCGTGTTTGCGTGTGTGTGTGTGTGCGTACCTCGGGCCTGAGGTGACACGTCAGAGGGGGAAGAGCTGGCTCGTAGTCGCTCCGCCCTCAGAGTCTCTGGCAGCTGCAGCAGGTCCAGGGGGGTGTCTGGGAGCTCTGTACGACTGGGGGAGGGAACAAGGAGAGAGGGTGAGAGAGAGAGAGAGAGAGAGAGAGATAGAGAGATAGAGAGAGTAGAGAGCTATAGCTCGATAGAGAGAGCTACTTCGTCACTCTCCTCAATCGCCTCACTTCCATTCTCATCGTCGCCTCTCCTGCCCTGTTTTCAGTCATTGCACACTCAGTCCTGCACCCCCCCTCTCCCTAATCCCAAAATGACCCTAACCACTAAATCCATTTACACACTTCACAATCTTCACAAAATGCACACACATACTGTACCCCACACACACACACACACCCTCCACTAGGGAGCCCTCCTCCATACAGAGTTAACCTCAGCTGAGGTGTCTGGTGCAGAGTCTAACAAGCTACAGTAATTACAGCACTAATTAACTAAAACACCATTCAGACTGAAATTCTGACATCCATTTGTTGTAATTATAAAGAGCCGGTCCTATTAGCATCGCAATTCAAACTGCTACTCTGGTTTTGTCTGACTCCTCCACGACTTGTCTGTGTGTGTGTGTCTGTGTGTGTCTGTGTGTGGTCTGTGTGTGTGTGTGTGTGGTCTGTGTCTATGTGTGTGTGTCTGTGTGTGCAGTGTTACAGTGAGAAAAAGAGATTGCTTGAGTTTGATGTTGTATTATGCTCTTTGTTATTGCGTAGGTGTTTGGAGCGGACAAGGCATTGAAGTGGATATTAAAGAACAAAAAATATCAATTTTAACAGCAAGAACATAAAGAACAAAAGATTAGAACAGGTGTGTAATTGTGATTGTAGCTATACTATAACTGAAATTACTATTGTAATGATATAATTACAAATGACAAAGGATTGTCATAATGACAGTTTATTAAATATGTGTAAATGAATGTGCTTCTATCTCTGGCTCCCAATCCTCTTCCAATTTATAAGAATATAATTTTATGTAAAATACATGCACAGCTGGAAATACTAAGAAAACAATAAGACAACTTCTGTACATAAAACTAATGTATACACTGTTTATTAAAGTGTGTGTGTGTGGGGGGGGTGTCTGAACTTGTGTCTGAGCATGTGTGTGTGTGCGTGTGTGTGTTTCAAGGGGCCTACCTGGCGACGTAGTTGACCCAGATCACGTTCCGTTCATGGGGGGCCTTGTGGTTGATGGAGACGGTGGCACAGGACTGGATCCACAGGTAGCCCCCCCCTCCTCTGCAGCCAGCGGTAGTATCCTGTCACCACCTGGCCCTTCCTCAACACTGGGGCGAGAGAGAACAGGAGACAGACACAGAGAGAAGGAACAAGAGAGAGAGAGAACGAGATAGAGAGAGAGAGATAGATGAGAGAGAGAGGATACTATAGATGAGAGAGAGAGAGCATATCGAATCTATCGTATCGAGATACGCATATCGTCAGAGATACTAGACTATAGAGACTTCCCAGAGATCGATCCTCATCAGAGCATGCTATGAGAGTCAGTATAGTATATGATGCTCATCTCCTCGCCTCGCCACGAGACTATAGTAGACGAAGAAGACACAGTCAGATGAGATTGTAAACTGGAACAGTCATATTCTTAACAGGCACCAGAGGGCTCCACTAAAACCAGGCACCACGTACACCCAGTGTCTCAGTACTGGTTCAGAACCAGCTTCCAGCCAAATCCAGATGGAACCACTGGCTCTAGATCAGCACAGCAAGCTAATAATCATCAAACAGCCCTCCAACTCAGTATTCTGACTGTGCTTTGACAGTAATAGGACAGTTCCACAGTAACTGATTTTTCAACAGTGTTCTAAGTATGCACGGCAAAATTCGAACAGTCCAAGAGTACTCTACTGGTAATCTAGTAGTAATATAGCATAGTAGCATATTAGCATAGTCCATGTCTCTAGCAGTACTGTAGTGGTTCTCACAGTCTTCGTGGCTCTGTCGGAGGTTCTCCAGGTCTTCTACATGGATGAAGTGGTAGCAGGTGTGACCCACCACCTCTGCTGGGGTCAGATCCATGTACTCCGAGATCCTACACACACACACACACACACACACACACATTCACATATACACACACAGAAACATTTACATTTAGTACATTTAGTCTCTTATCCAGAGTGACTTACAGTAAGTACAGGGACACCCCCCGAGGCAAGTAGGGTGAAGTGCCATGCCCAAGGACACAACATCATTTAGCACGGCCGGGAATCAAACCAGCAACCTTCTGATTAATAGCCCGATTTCATAACCGCTCAGCCATCTGACCCCCCCATACACACACACACACACACACACATATTCATACATGCACACACATTCACACATTCACACACACACATTAGACAGATGCAGCCTCCTTGGGTTACATCTAACATTTCAACACACGCACGCACGCACGCACCACACACACACACACCACACACACACACACACACACACACACAGTCCTACCTGTTCTCACAGTATGTGACCTGCAGGTCCATGTTGACTCGGAACACGAACATGTTGCTCTCCATGCGGACCTCGTTCAGGGTGGAAGGAGGGAGGGTGTGAGCCAACGCCACCAAGCCCATTGGTCGACGCACCGGTCGCCCCGAGCCAGTCACCAGGGCTGGCCGACAGCGTATTCGTCCAGTCACGTGAATCACCTGACAGGAAAATATTCGATTTTGACCAATCACAACCATCTAAGCCAAGTTCACCTCTAAGCTGGAATCCTTGAATTAGCTTGAATTGTGAAACTTGCGTGTGTGTGTGTGTGCGTGTCACCTTGAATCCAGAAGATTTGATGTGGAGGCCTCTCTTGGTGAGGGTGGACTTCATCCTGATAAAGAAGCCCCTGTCTGGAGCCTCATCCCTGGGGGAGGGGGAGGGGGCTAGGGGGCGGAGACACCAAGAGACACTGAAGACGAGGGGCTGGAGGGTGCGTGGGTGTTGGTGCGTGTGTGTGTCTGTGTGTTTGTCTGTGTGTATTTGTGTGTGTGCTTTGTTTGCACTTTAATGTCCATCTTCGTCTTGTATCAAAACAAACTCACACACACACTCACAGACACACACATAGACACACACTCACAGACACACACTGACAGACACACACACACAGACACACGCTCACAGACACACACTCACAGACACAGACATAGACACACACTCACAGACACACACTGACACACACACCTCACAGACACACGCTCACAGACACACACTGACACACACACACTCACAGACACACACACACAGACACACACTCACAGACACACCTGCACTCACAGACACACACTGCGCTCCCAGACGTACCGGGCTCTGGCGTGCCCGCCAGCGACGGCGTGGAGGCGGAGCTGGAGGCGCTCTCGGGCCCCGTGTGGCAGCCTGCCTCGGCCCGCAGGTGGGGCTGGATGCCCATCTGCTCGGCCATCTCCACATGGTCAGCAGGGTGGATGTAGTCAAACACACTGCTGCCTGTCAACTCCACCTAACCAGGAGAGAGAGGGAGGGCAGAGAGGGAGGGAGGGAGAGTAAAAGGGTGGTAAAGGGGAGAGACGCAGGGTGAGAGATAAAAGGAGAGGGAAATTAAGAGGAAGATATAGAGGTTGGAGAGAGGGGAGAAAGGGAGGGAGAGATACAGCAAGCGAGGGAGAGAGAGAGAGGGGAGAAGGGAGAGAGAGACACACAGTATGATCATCTGAGGGTTATTGCCTTTCTTGTGTCTCCTGTTGGTCTTTAAAGTCAAGGAGATGTACTCTCCTCAGCACTCTCCTTCCTCTCAACCTCTGTTCATTTACAGCCCTCCCCCCCCCCACCACCACCACCCCAGGATGGAGGCCAGTACTGCTACAGTCCAGTGGTGCTATCAGCTTCCCCAGCCCCCCAATCTTCCAGCCCCCCAGCCCCCCAATCTCCAAGCCCCCCAGGCCCCCAGGTCCCTCAACCCTCCAGTAGACCCCCTGTCTGACTGACTGCCTGTCTGTCTGCCTGTCTGCCTATCTTTCTGTCTGTCTGTCTGTCTGTCTGTCTGTCTGTCTGTCTATCTGTCTGTCTGTCTGTCTGTCCTGTCTGCCTGTCTCCCCCCTGTTTTACCGCCTGCTGCAGCAGCCTCCCTGGTCTGTAGAACAGAGACATTTATTAGGGGATTAGATCCATTTACTGGAGCTATATGGGATCTTCAGCAGCATGCCTTCAAGGACATCACTGCTGGAAAGGAGCTAACTGCAGAGAGGGAGGGAGGGATGGGGAGACAGAGAGAGAGGGGATGAAGAGAGAGGAAAGGAAAGAGGGAGGGATAGAAAGAGAAATTGAGAGAGAGAGAGCGATGGAGATGTAGATAAAAAAGAAAAGGAGACAGAGGAAATAGAGGGAGAATAAATGAGAGAGGGGGGAGAAAGAGAAATAAAGAAAGAAAGGTGGGGAGTCAAACAGAAAAAGGTATGAAATGTGAGGAAGAGAGGATGTGTTTGTGTGCCCGGGCGTGTGCGCGTGTCTTTTAGGTGCCTGTTTGTGTGTGATTGTGTGTGCATCTGTGACAGTGTGAGCGAGTGTGCACAGGTTGTTGTGAATGTGTTGTATGAATGTGTGTGTGTGTGTGTGGTGGACCACTGCCCGGACGCCTCATACATATTAAAGCTCCTGCTATTATTTATATCATGTCTCTCCTTTCCTCTCGCTCCCCCCTCGCTAACCCCCACCCCTCACACACACACACACACACACAGCCCCACTCTCCTCTCCTCCACTGACTGATGGGGGGCGTGTGGGGGGGTGGGTGGGGGCAGAAGGGGTCTGCATACTAACCAGTCCCAGATCAATTCCCCCACTCTTCCTCCTCATTCTATCTCCCCCTCTCTTCCTCTCCTCCCACGTCCTCTGCCCTCCATCCCTCTCCTCCATCTAGGCTTCCATCCCTCCCTCTCTCATCCATCTCTCGCTTCCTCCTCCGTTCTTGTTTTCTCTTCCTTTCCTCTTTCCTTCCTTTGTCCGTTTCCCTCCCTCTCTCCCTCTCTCCCTCTCTCCCTCCCCTCCCTCCCTCCCCCTCTCCTCTCCCTTCTCCCCTGCTGCGTACGCAGGTATGGGGAGGCACAGGGTTCATCTCCTGTCTGTCAGGCCTGCTCACCTGTGTGGGGGGGTTACCCTCCGGGGAGGCTGTAGAGAAGGCGGCAGGCTCTGCCCTTGGTCAAGGTGCCTGACCTGGACTAAGCCGGCTAAGCAAGCCCCCTGTCTGGGGCAGGCCCAGGGGAGAAGCCAGGGTAGAGAGGTCATGGGGGAAACAGACAGAACCACAGGAACGACCGGTCGTCCACAGCCACAACCACCAGTTTACTCCTCCCTCCATCCCCCTCTTTCTCTCGCTCTCCTTCTTTTTTCTCTCTCCTCCCATATGCCCATCCCAGCTGTAAGACCAGGTCTGGATGATTAGGCGGGTGTTTGGGTAGATGTTCGGTGTGTGTGTGTGTGTTCTGTGTGAACCATCTGGTCCTTCACAGCTAACAAACCAGGTTCTCATTTCAGACACTAACAACCTCTGTCTCCCAGGACGCCACGTATGGATCACCTGTTTACAACAGCAGAATGACTCTCTCTCCTCTCTCTCTCTCTCATATCTCCTTCTGTTGTCTTTCTCTCATTCTTTTCTCATGCTCTTATATCACTCTCTCTCTTCCTTTCATTTTCTCTCTCTCTTTATCAATCCACCTTTCTCTTCTTCTTTCTCCTTCACTCTACCTTTCTCTCTCTTCCTCTTTTTCGCTCATTCACCATTTGGTGTATTTGTCATTGCACCTGTTCAGATGGTCAAATCGAAGAGAATGCATGCACGCACACATGCACGCACACATGCACACACACACACACACACACACACACACACACACACACACACACACACCACACACACACACACACACACACACACACACACACACACCACACACCACACACACACCACACACACACACACACACACACACACACACACACACACACAACCTTTTTCTCAAGGAGGGTTTAATACATTCAGCAAAAGACCCTTGACCACACCAAATCTCCCCTTCAAAAAAACAATCAATTACTCTGCTATTGTAATGTCCTCCCTCTTTCCTTCTTCCTTCCTCCCTCTCTCCCTCCCCCTCTCTCAGGCTGTACCCTATCCTTTATCCCTCCCGACGTTTCTCTCTTATCACTCCTCTCCCTCCTCCCTCCCCCTCCCTCCCTCCCTCCCTCCCCCCTCCCTCCCTCCCTCCCTCCCCCTCCCTCCCTCCCTCCCTCCCTCCCTCCCTCCCTCCCTCCCTCCCTCCCTCCCTCCCTCCCTCACTCCCTCCCCACGCTCTTTCTTTCTCTTTCTGTCTCTATCAGTCCCTCCCAAGCCCCTTGGTGTACTCCTCTCCTCCCCCCCCACGATCAATCTGGCTTTTAAGGAGCCGATCGATTCGTTCCCCCTGACGGGCTGGGCGCGCCAGGGCGACACTTTGATTGCTGGGCCAGTAATTACTGTTATTATTTATGCATCTGGGCGAAATGGCAGGACTTAACATTCCCACTACAAGAGGCCAGTGGCAATCACCAGAGGTGAGCACCTGAGAGGTAGGCAGGGGAGGCGGGGAGGAGGAGAGAGGGAAGGAGGGGACGTGGAGAGAGTGGTGGAGGGGAGATAGGGGAAGATGGGAGGAGATAGGGGAGGGGGGAAGGAGGAGAGAGGGGAGGGAAGGGAAGTAGGGAGGGAGGAAGAGGGAAGGAGGAAGTAGAACAAGGGAGAGAGAGAAATGGGGGGATGGAGATAAAGCGAGCAAGAGAGAGAGAGATGGAGAGGGATAGTATTACCCCTGAGAGATACTGTGAAGGGATTGGCAAAGGAGCACAGTCAAACATATTCGGATCCTCTGGGGAAGGGACATCAAAGCATAAAAGCACATGTGCATGTGTGTGTGAGAGCAGGTGTATGTGTGCATGTATGTGTGAGTGTGTGTCTGCGCCTGTGTGTATTTGTGGATGTGACTTTGTGTGTGTCTTACCTGTGAGAGTCCTAGGTAGATGGAGACTGTCTCTGAGATGTAGAGGAAACGTCCCTCCTGACTGACGACAAACACGAAACCGTCCAGGGACTGTGTGACACACACACACACACATGAATACACATACATGCACGCACACACAGGCAGACACATGGGCAAATACACATACACATACAGACCCACACCAAAGCACATGCACACACAAGCACATTTACACACACACACACACACACACACACACACACACACACACACACACACACACACACACACACACAGCAACAACAGAGGCAAACAGCAAGAGAAAAAAACAAGACAGACAAATTAGAGCAATTAGTGCGTATCGAGCAGATTACAATGAATAGTCACTAGAGAGCTCTCAGCTTCTCACCTCTCTGTCTGTCGCTGTGGGACAGATTACATCGAAACACACACACGTGTACACCTACATACACACATAGAAAAAGTACAAGCACAGAAACACACACACCTACACTCACAGGTACACACACCACCTACACACACAGGTACACACACACACCTACACACAGGTACACACCACACCTACACACAGGTACACACACACCTACACTCACAGGTACACACACACACCTACACACACAGGTACACACACACACACACAGTACACACACCTACACTCACAGGTACACACACACACCTACACTCACAGGTACACACACACACCTACACTCACAGGTACACACACACACCTACACACCAACACCTCAGAAGCCTCTCAGGTTAGCTACATAGCAGCATGCCTGACAGAGTCAACCTGCATGATTACCCATACAGCACAGAGCTGTTCACATCTCTACCAATAATAATGGTTTATTATGGTCTGTCCACTGAGAACAGACACACACATACACATTTCTTCTGCTTTTCTCTCTGTCTGTGTGTCTCTCTCTCTCTCTCTCTCTTTCTTTTTATCTTTCTTTCTGTTTCTCTCAGTCTCTCTCCCCCCCTTCTCCATCTGTCTGTGTCCCTATTGTCTCTCTCTCTCTCTGTCTCTCTTTCTGACACAGTTTCCCTCTCTGCTTTCACAGGGACCTCTTATGCTGAACAATGATTGCTATTTTGTCTGGCAACACTTAAAGTGGCGGTAATTTATGCAACTGACACAACCGGTATGCAAATGAGAGTGTCCCGGGCGTGCGGTGGCGTGCGAGCGCAGCAAAAGGGAGGGGCTCTGAATGAGGGGGACATAAAGTGCAATTATCAGCCTATTACTGACGGAGGGCAATGGGGGCGGCAGTGGGAGGCGAATCAAACAGCCCTCAAAAGCGCGCTTGTTTGATTCCTGTCAGAGGAAATCTGTTTGGTTGGAGAAGAGACGGTTTCATCCAGCAGACACACGTTACTTGTACCTGAAAGTCCGCTTTAATGTGTGTTAGATATGTCTCTCTATTGGCATTCTAAGACTGAGTTGTGTTTTATTTCAGTGGGAGGTGTGAATCAAGTGCACCCCCACGGTGTATGGAAATTCGACTTAGTTTTTATACCTCTGAGCTGACTCTTATTTGACCTCCTTTCCCTCTATACTTTCTCTCTCTTCATCATCTGCGTGTGTTTACCTGTAATCTAGGCGTGTCTACTTGGAACGGGTGTGTGTGTGTGTTTGCATGTAACAGGCGTGTGTGCGTTTACCTGGAACAGGTGTGTGTATGCTTACCTGTAAAAGGTGTGCTCCCAGGTGCAGTTCAAACATGTCGGTGGTCAGAGAATGGGAGGAGCGTCGGACTGCAGGGAGACACAAGTACACGCATCATCAACATGAGACACAGATACACGCATCATCAACATGAGACACAGATACACGCATCAACAGCTACATGCATCAACAACATAGGACACAGATACACGCACCCTGAACATTAGACACAAGTACACGCATCATCAACAGGAGAGTTTGAGAGTAGAGAAACGTATGTGTTGAAGGAGAGTAGTGAGATTAGTGTGTGAAGATGGAGAAGCTACTTTAAATGCATCTCTAACAAATGCTATCAGAGATGGTCAAAGTGTAGCTGTTTACTGAAGCAATTACTCTCCAAGCTGAAAAGGAGGATGAGGGAGGGGTGGAGGGAGGGAGGGAGGGGGAATGATTGTTATGGATAGAAACAGAGTGAAGAAAGAAAGGAGAGAGGAGAGAGGAGAGAGGGAGAACGTCTCCTTTAGTCTATCAGAGAGAGATATGGCCCACATCCCTGGCAGGAGGGCTGAAGGTACAAATCACATTCATCCACAAGCTAAGGTGTGAGTGTGTGTGTGTGTGTGTGTGAGTGTGTGTGAGCTAAGGTGTGAGTGTGTGTGTGTGTGTGTGTGTGTGTGTGTGTGTGTGTTGTGTGTGTGTGTGTGTGTGAGCTAAGGTGTGAGTGTTGTGTGTGTGTTGTGTGTTTGTGTGTGTGTGTGTGTGTGTGTGTGTGTGTGTGTGCATGTGGAAATCTATGTCTGTGTGGTGTTGCTGTGAGTCAGAATGAAATCAATACACGTTATGACAGGAAAATGAAAGTAGTGTTCTGGGGTTACTACTGAACATGGGGGAAGACACACACTCTCTCTCTCTCTCTCTCTCTCTCCCTCTCCTCTCTCATCTCTCTCCTCCTCTCTCTCCTCTCTCTCTCTCTCATCTCTCGCTCTCTCTCTCACTCCTCTCACCCCACCCACACACACACCACCACACACACAGTCAAACACACACATTTACATTCAAAGAGACCAACACAACCTCACAAACATAAATACAGCGCTGCTGGACAAAGCCACAGTGGCATTGTGTGATTGGGGTCCCCCTGTGAGGAAGCAGCAGAATATTAATGAGACGGGCCCATTCAGGCTGTGAAAGGGGGTCTGGGTCCCGCTGGAGGGGGAGGGGACCTCGGCCCTCTCTCTGCCTGCCTGACAGCCCCGGAGCTGGGATGCAGAGGACCAGGACCCCTGGGCGTCTGGGACCACCCCCCATCACCATCCCTCTGATACAAACCCATACATACACATGGAGACACATGAAGAGGCGCGCGCACACCACACCACACACACACCACACACTTGCGGAGCTCCAGGGAGAATGGGCTGGTGATCTGTAGTGATGACTGGTGCCCGAGGGTGAAGCAGACCTAAGATGTTGTCACACTGGGCCAGTAAGCCTGACAGATGAGTCTACACACACACACACACAAGAGTGCCTGTGTGTGCGTGTGTGTTTAGTAGTGTGTCTGTGTGGGTTTCTGTTTAAGTGTAGAGTGTGCATGCGTGAATGTAAGTGTGTTTTAGTAGTGAGTGTGTGTGTGGTTTAAAGCTTCCTGTCCCATTCCTAAGCTGTGCCTGTGGTCTCACTGTGGAGATGTGAGGGGACAGGAAACAGTCGTTCCAGTGTGGAAGGCTGGTAGGGCTGGTAGGGCTGCTAGGCTGCTAGGGCTGCTAGGGCTGGTAGGGCTGGTAGGGCTGGTAGGGCTGGTAGGGCTGGTAGGGCTGCTAGGGCTGGTAGGGCTGGTAGGGCTGGTAGGGCTTGTAGGGCTGCTAGGGCTGCTAGGGCTGGTAGGGCTGCTAGGGCTGGTAGGGCTGGTAGTGGCTGGTAGGGCTGCTAGGGCTGCTAGGGCTGCTAGGGCTGGTAGGGCTGCTAGGGCTGGTAGGGCTGCTAGGGCTGCTAGGGCTGCTAGGGCTGCTAGGGCTGCTAGGGCTGCTAGGGCTGCTAGGGCTGCTAGGGCTGGTAGGGCTGCTAGGGCTGGTAGGCGCTGGTAGGGCTGGTAAGGCTGGTAGGGCTGCTAGGCTGCTAGGGCTGGTAGGGCTGCTAGGGCTGGTAGGGCTGATAGGGCTGGTAGTTCTCTCCAGCTTCTTACACAATCAAAGGTAGACATTTCACTGCATTATTTCTTAAATGTTGTTTCATCTTTTGCACCCCCGACCCCCTCACGCCCTGTCTCTAGATCCTCCCCCCGCTCTCCCCCATCTCCCCCGCGTTTCTCCACCTCCTCCCCAATCTTTCTCCCCCTCCTTTCTCTCCCCCTCCTCCCCCCGCTCTCCTTTTCTACCCTGTTGACCTTTTAAACCAAGTTAGCGTTACCATGGAAACCATATAGATAGTAACACAGGTGGGGCGGTCTCTCTCGTTCTCTCCTTTCATTCTTACATTCTTTCTTTCTATTTCCTTCTCTTCATTTCCCCTCAGCCTTTCAGTCTTTCCATCTCCCTCCACCCCCACCCTCTCTTTGTAAGTGTACATATGTGGACTGTGTGTATGTCTCTGTGTGTGTCAGTGTGCATGTGTGCATGTGCATGTGTGCATGTGTGCATGTGTGCATGTGTGCATGTGTGCATGTGTGCATGTGTGCATGTGTGCATGTGTGCAGTGCATGTGTGCATGTGTATATGTGTGTGTGTGTGTGTGTTGTTACGTGTGTTTTTACATTTGTAGCAACAGACTGGGTCTGAGTTGATAGACAGGGAGAAAGACAGAGAGAGAGAGAGAGAGAGAGAGATAGAGAGAGAGAGAGAGGATAGAGAGAGAGAGAGTACAAGACATAGAGAGAGAGATGAGAGATAGCGATATCGATCTCTATCTCTCCTCTCGATCTCTCTCGCTCATCTCTCTCTCTGACTCTCTACTCTCTCTCTCTCTCTCTCTCTCTCATTCTCGTCTCTCTCTCTCTCTCTCTCTCCCTCGCTCCCATCTACCTTCTCTCTCCCTCCTCTCGCCCTCACTCCGACTTCTCTCCCCTCGCGTCACTCCCTCTGCCACTTTGTCTCCCTCACTCAGTTTCGCGGTCGAACATAATTTTACTGCAATTAACTTCCCTTAAAAGCCCTCGTCGCCTTAAACGCAGGGAATTAGGGGAGAGAAGCAGGGAGGGAGGGAGAAAGGGAGATAGAGGTGAGGTGAGGAGTGGGGCAGAAACGAGGAGGAGGAGGAGAAGGAGGATGGAAGAATAAAGTCAATTCTAGATGAGGCCCCTCAGATTTGCAGGCCCATCTGTGAATGATGATCTGGAACTCCTTCTCATTCTCCTGTCTCCACCACAACTTCTGACACACACAACCACACACCCCACACATACAACCAGAACACCAACATGACCAGTCCCAGTTATGTACCCTCACTTATATTCCTTGCTCTTTTTTCTTCTTCTTCATCACCCCTCCCTTCCCTCTCTCCCTCTCTCCACCCTTCTCCTTTTCTGTCACTACACACTCTTTTGCTCTTCACCCTCTCTCTCTCTCTCTCTCTCTCCCCTCCCTCTCTTCCTCTCTCTATGTGAAGGTCATGCCATTGATTTTCCTCTGTCTATTCATTTTTCAAGACTGACTTTGAAACGTGGGAAACAGACCAAAGCCACCTCCCCCTCCCCCCCCTTACCTCGCCACACCCCCCTTACCTCACTCCTTTCCTAGGCATGGGCTGATGGAAGGGTGGATGGAAGATGGAGACATGTGAGGAATAGAGGGAGGAAGGGATGAAGAGAGATGGAGATGCTGGTTGTGGTGTGTTCCTGGTCACAGTAAGCCTGACCCTCCCTGTACAGAATGCATACACTCCAAAACGCTAAAACACTCCCACTCATACAAACACTTGCATGACCATCGACACACCCACATACACAAACAATGTACAGTACAGCTGCTCACCTACTTATGTCCTGGTCCTCCTCTCTCTCTCTCTCCTCTCTCTCTCTCTCTCCTCTCTCTCTCTCACACACACACCTACAGTAATGGTAGCCGAGTAGTGTCTCCTCTAATAACAGTAATTAGACAACTCATAATTACACCTCTCTCCTCGTTTCACACAGTTCATTTATATAATTTCAAATCACACACAATAATATTGTATCCTTCCCCTCTCTCTTTGTCCTCTCTCTCTCCTCCTCTCCTCTCCTCTCTCTCCTCTCTCTCTCTCTCTCCTCTCTCTCTCTCTCCTCTCTCTCCTCTTCTCTCCTCTCTCTCCTCTCTCTCTCTCTCTCTCTCTCTCCTCCTCTCTCTCTCTCTCCTCTCTCTCTCTCCGTGTCTGCTCTGGTCCCAGTGCTCCAGGGTGATCATCCAGCCCTGCTGAGAGTCTGAGGGTGGATGTGCGAAGCCCACAGTCTGACCTCTCATCTCACCTTTGCCGCAGTTGCTCTCCCCCTCCAGCAGGGGGCTCCAGGAGGGGTCCCCCCTGGCTGGCGAAGGTCCTCATGGTCAGGTAGCTGATGGTGAGGCGGATGACGGAGGCCTTGTCCACTGGCTGGTGATGGCGCCGGGCAGGGGCAGCATCTTGGCCAGCTCGAAGAACTCAAAGTTCTCCTTGCCCCTCCGGGAGCGAGCAGCGTTACGAGACTTCTCCTTACGGAGGTTCTGGAGGCTGGAAGTGAAGGAAGGGAGAGGAAGGAGAAGTGAAGGAGGGAGAAGTGAAGGAGGGAGAAGTGAAGGAGGGGGAAGAAAGGGAGAGAAAACAGAGCAGTGAGGAAAAGGAGTTGACTGTTGTTGACACCTCCAGGATGAACATCAATCAGGTGAATTATGACTACAGCTTCATGATGACACCCGCAATCCGGGAGAAACAATCTCCGTTCCGATCTACTCCCTCTATTCTACTCTCCACTCTATTCTCAACTCTCTTTACTCTCTCTCGCACACACACACACATGCATACACTCACACACAAAGACATGCACACTCGGACACACACATTGCAGACATGCACACACACCTGTACAGGCCATGCTTGCTGTACAGGGTGTGATTCAGGGATCAATGGGGAGGGGCCTAGAGACCAGGGGGGTGTAAGGCCCAGGTAGCCTGTCTTTCTGATTGGGTATCGACTCTCCTCAATGAAGCCTGAGTGGTGGAATTATGTTGTCACGGCGACTCCACAATTTGTGTCTACACTGGAATAAAGACTTTGTGTGTTTGAAAGAGAGATAAAGTTAGTGTGGTGTGTTGTGTTTGGGTGTGTGTGTGTGTGTGGCTGTGTGTGTGGGGTGTGTGGTAGAATAAACAGACCTTGTTTCTCCCCCCATGTCTGTGACAATCGATTCTCATTGCATGCCCAAAGAACTTCCAGTGGAGAGAGAGTGTTGTGTGTGTGTGTGTGTGTAAGAGGTAGAGAGAGAGAGAGAGAGAGAGAGCAGAGAGAGAGAGTAGATACGAGACGAGACAGGATAGAGGGAGATATAGACGAGATAGATAGAGCGAGTCATAGCGAGTAGAGAGCTGCGCTCTGACGCACTTCTCTATCGGATCTAGCTCTCTCGAGATCTCGCTCCGGCTGCTCATTCTCTCTGCTCGGCTCTGTTCTCTCTCGCTCCTCTCTCTGCGTCTCTCGTTCTCTCTACGCGCGCGCGCGCCCCAACACAGCCTTCCGTCTGCCTCTTTCTTGGGGTGATTGTGGCTGTCTGACTGTGTGTGAGTCGAGTGTGCCACGTGGAGGAGCATCAGCAGCCCACACTTAGGGCACACTCTCATGTACTATACACCGCTCTGCTCCCCAGACAATCATACACACACATCGATTGTGCTTCCGTTTTTTAATCCAACCCATAAATGACCACCCATTAATAATTCCAGCTAGATTGACTTAATTTCTGTCCAGAGACAGCAGACAGGGTAGCTAGAAGCACCTGCCATGCAGATTAGGAGGTCATTTAACTAAGATGTTTCACACATATAGCTAGGTGGTACCCTAGTTACAGTAAACAAAAGGTTAGCCATTCAGTGGGATTGTCAGTATTTTAAGACGTGTGTGTGTGTTTGTGTGCATGTCTTTGTGTGTGTATGTTTGTCTGTGAGTGTGCGTGTGGGCATATGTGTGTGTGCCTATAGGTGTGCTTGTGTGTGTGCTTGTGTAAATGTGTGTATGTGCTTGTGTGTGTGTATGTGCATCCGTGTGTGCGTGTGTGTGTATATTCTCACCATGGCAGGGTAGGGGGTTTGGCCAGCAAACCCTGCAGGAAGTCCCACTCCACACTCACACACTTCCCCTCACTGACGAATGGCATAGTCGCCATCCTCCAATCACACGGCCAAGCCACCTTTAGCGCAGGCTTTGATTGGCCGAAGTTTTGACAGGCTCAGACCCCCTGCAGGAGAGAAGGATGGGTAGGAGACATAGAGAGAGACAGAGAGAGAGAGAGGGAGAGAGAGAAACAGGAATTAACAGATCAAAAAGATGAATAAAACAGTAATCATGGGATCTCAAGGTCAGGTTGACCCCCCAATCATATTTAAAAAAAGTTTAAAAAAATAATATTTATCAAGTAATATACAAGTAGACACAGTAAACCCTGCTTTCCATGCCACTCTTCTCTCCTTCTCCTCCTCTACCTCTCCTCCCCTCTCTCTCATAGAGAAATGATGTGTTGACATTTAAAGGGCCAGAGTGGCCCTCAGCAGTCTGGTGTCATGCCCTGGGGCCAGTGTTGCCCTCTCCTCTCCTTTCCTCTCCTCTCTTCTCCTCTTTCCTGCACTCCTCTTCTTTTCTCTCTTCCCCTTTCCTCTCTCTCCTCTCCTCTTCATTCCTCTCCTCTACTTTCCTCTCTTCTCTTCTCCTCACCTTTTACTCTCCTCTCTCCAAACCCAGACCAGAATCTGTTGCGTGGAGCTAGGCTGGACATTATGGCTGTCCTTCCCTCTCCACACACAAAGTGCGCACTGCCACAGCCACACACCCACGCACACACACACACACACACACACACACCACACACACACACACACACCACACACATGCACACATCCTGATTGAGCGACATGGCGACCGTTTTGTCCCGTACCTGTGTGTTTATCTCTTAATTGACCCTATCTGTCCTCCATCTAATCTCCCCCTCCATCTCTCCGCCTCTCTATCTCTCCATCTCCCTCCCTCTATCTCTCCCCCAGTCTGTCTATCTGGGCAGACACACACAGATGGTAATGGACAGGGCCTGGCCAGTAATTATTCAATCTGCCTCATAACCTTGTCTCAGGTTGTGCGCCCGTTAATGCAGTCCCTCATACAGAGCCTGTGTCTGTGTGAATGTGTGTTTGACTGCTAATGCCCTCCCATCACTTGGGGACGAATGTCAAACGTGTCACCTCTGTTGTGTGTGTGTGTGTGTGTGTGTGTTGTGTGTGTGTGTGTGTGTGTGTGTGTGTGCGTCCTGAACACACGTTTTGGGTCACAATGGACTGACCCATGTTTCAAACACAGAACACTGTGCAGGGGATAACACGTCAATTTAGAATGATGTAAGACAAACAGTGTGTGTGTGTGTGTTGTGAAAGGGAAACATATTTCCATCAGATGTATGTGTATGTCTTTGTGTGTACCTTTGAATGGTTTATACATACAGTTGTGTGATTGTCCTTCCACATGTGTATGTGTGTGTTCCCAGTACTAGAAGCTGCTTGTTCTTCTGTCCTTCCCTCTACATCCCTCAGACCTGTCCTTCTCCTCACTCACCCCTCTTCTCTCATCCCTCTTTCCTCATCCCTCTCTCCTCACCCCTCTGTCCTCATCCCTCTCCTCCTCATCCCTATCTCTCCTCACCCCTCTGTCCTCATCCCTCTCCCTCTCTCCTCCACCCCTCTCCCTCTCTCCTCCCTACCTCTCCTTACCCTCTCCCTCTCTCTCCCTACCTCTCCTCCCTCACCCCTCTCCCTCACCTCTCTCCTCACCCCTCTCCCTCTCTCTCCCTACTCATCGCCCTACTCCTCACCCCTCTCCCTCACTCTCCAAACCTGTCCTCACCCCTTCTCCCTCTCTCTCCATACCTCTCCTCACCCGTCCCCCTCTCTCTCCCTACCTCTCCTCACCCCTCTCTCTCCCTACCTCTCCTCACTTCCAACCCCTTAGCAATGATGCTAGGCCCCTCTTTCCTCTCCTGGCCTCACTCCTTCCTCTCCTCTCCCATCCTCCCTCTCTCCTCTCCCTCCTCTCCCTCCTCTCCCTCCTCCCTCTTCCTCCCCTCTTCTCCCCTACTCGCCACGCTGAAGTGTTCCTTCACTTGGCTCCAGGTCTGTTTTGTTTTCAGCAGGGACCTTTAATTACCCCCCTCCAGCTGTCAGGCTTCGTTAGCACACACACAGACACACACACACACTCCCCCCTTAACTCCCTCATAGCCCCACCCCACTCATGGAGGGCGCAAATGAACACATTAAGTCAAGCATCACGCATGCTCTGGTACCAGCTCCCCTGACTCCCCTAGTTAGGGATAAGGCTGTTCTATCCCGGGTCTACCCCCCCCCACAGAGCCCTGGAACCAGATGTGGAGATGGGGTAGACCAGCTTAGATGGGGAACACGGAATAATTGACTGGCTCAAGAATAAAGTAGATGAAAATAGAATGGAATATACAGAATAACAACTCCACTTATCAGAGGAATCAGTAGAACAATTTATTCAGTGAAAAAGAAAACCTTGTCAACGACACTGAAACACCTTAATATTATGCCTGTAATGTTCGTTAGTCAGTCTACAAAATAGAAACCATTACTTGACACAGCTAATACAACATTAAACATAAATGTTCTATCAGAAGCCTGATGATGTTCTACAGGCCGTGATGGGAGAGACACCACTGGTTTTCAGGTCTTGGAGTAAATATTTGGAGGTGTAGCTTTGATCCGGAAGTAAGGGGTTGTGCTGGACTCATACATAAAAACCGGATTATTATTTAATGTGTGATGGATGATTTGTCAACCAGTAATCAATTGACATCTGCAGTCAAGAGCTCACTGAGATCATGATCACATGTCTCTCTCTTTATCCTTCTCCCTCTCTCTCTCTCTCTCTCTCTTTATCCTTCTCCCTCTCTCCCTGTCTCCCTCTCTTCCCTGTCTCCCTCCTCTCTCCTCAGTATTCCTCCCCCTATCAGAGCTGTGACCTTGAGGACTCAGCATCATTCTCCAAGGTTCCCTCCAAGTCTCTGAGGAAGGACGCCCCCCCTCACCCCTGCCCCCCCTCACCCCGCCCCACACCCCTATCCTTACTCCTCCTCACCCTATCTGTTCTCACATCCAAAACAGCTCCTTTCTCCATCCCTCCCTCACTCAACATCTCTCTTCAAGCCCTCCCCCATCCCCACCGGATCATTAATTATCTAATGGAATCAATACCATGTTAGATTAAACCAGCATGACCTCGCCCGCCCCCAGGTATCGGCACGGCGACGGGGAAGGATGGAGGGCTGGAGGGGTGTATGATGAGGCGGGAACGGAGGGATGTAAAAGAATGACTATAGAATGTAAGAGAGCAGGAGAAAAGGGAGGCTGACAGGTTTCTAACTAATACTTCACTGACAGGAGAGCGGGATGATGAGAGGAGAGTAGAGAGAGCAGAGATAGAGGAGAGCGAGAGATAGAGAGAAAGAGAGAGAGAGGTAGACATACGTGTAAGTGTGTTACTGTAACAGAGTAGTGTAGAGTGAGGAAAGAGGCAACAGATAGAATGATCGATAGGGAGGATGGAGTTATGTATGGAGTTGTGTATGGATGTGTATGGATGTAGTGATATACATAGAGAATTGCTAATGTTCACCTATACGGTGATCAATACTGCTCCCAGTCCTGTTTTACAGAGGATCTGAGAGGAGCAGCAGAAGCTTGGTCCTCCTGGACCCCCACCCCACCCCCCCACAACCCACCCCACCCCCACTGACTGCTCCAGGACTGACACAAATAACCCCACACACACATACATACACAAATACATACATGCCCTGCCTGGGAATTGCTTATATCAAGAATCACTGTCCAGATAGAAAGAAAGAAAGAAAGAAAGACAAGACAGACAGACAGACAGACAGACAGACATACATACAGACAGACAGATATACATAGATAGATACATAGATAGATCCAGTAGAGAAAGCTTGTGAACCCTGTCCTCCTTCAGGCTAAAACCACATCAGCACTGACCTCCACAACACGACAGACTACAGGGCAGCACACAGGGTCATACACACCACACACACACACATACTTTCGCTTAACACGTTACTTTGTGTGGTTATGTAACTTGTGTAGGCGTGTTTGATGGAACAGCACGCTACCTGTTGTGGTTCCTGCCATGCTACAGTGTGTTCCTACTCAGGGTCCTGAACACCCTCAACCTCAGTACTGACAATATGGTCCCATCTGCACATGCTATCCAGTCGGTCTGTCTGTCTGTAAGTCCTCTGTCTGTTCATCTCTTGGTCTGTCTGTCTGTAAGTCCTTCTGTCTGTTCATCTCTTGGTCTGTCTGTCTGTAAGTCAGCCTGTCTGTTTGTTAGTCTGTCTGTTGGTCCGTCTGTTTGTTAGTCTGTCTGTAAGTCATCTGTCTGTTTGTTATCTGTCTGTTGGTCTGTCTGTTCTTCCAGCAGTCTGTCTGTTGGTCAGTCTGTTCTTCCAGCAGTCTGTCTGTTAGTCTGTTTGGTGTGGTAGCCAACTGTTATTGTGTACAGAAGTCATTTAAACTCAGATTTGATGTATGTGAAAGAATGTGGAGCATTCCTGACTATACAATATAAGTCTGTGAGTGAGTGTATGTGAGTATGTGTGTGTGTGTGTGTGTGTGTGTGTGTGTGTGTGTGTGTGTGTGTGTGAGAGTGTGTGTGTGTGTGTGTGTGTGCATATGTGTGTGATGTGTGTGTGTTGTGTGTGTGTGTGTGTGTTGTGTTTGTGTGTGTGTGTGAGTGTGTGTGTGTGTGTGTGTGTGAGAGTGACAGCAGGCCTTATGTAAGAAGGCACAGAGGTCCAGAGAGGACAGACTGGGCGAGGATCAGGTCAGCAGAGTGTGACACTAAACACTTCTCTCTGACACCCAGCTGACACCCTCTGTCACACACACGCACACACTGTCCGTCAATGTCCCAAACACACGTCGCGCGCGTGTGTGTGCGCGTGGTCTGGCTACCTGTGAGTGCCGGTGGGCATGTAATCTTTTGACCATCTTTGAGTCCACGCTGTCTATACTTATTCTCATGATATCTCTCAGGTGTGGTAATCCAGACCAGATGATCTGAGATCTCTGCAGTAGACGCTAATATCCACTTCTGGTAATCTACATCAATATGTCAACTTGCCAGGTAACAATTATTTCATGATATTCTATTCTTTCTTTCTCTGTCTCTCAGTCTTCTTCCCATTCTTTTTTCTCTTTCTCGCTCTCTTTCTCTGTCTATATGTACATGGATCTCTCACTCTCAAACACACCCCACACACACACACAACACTTCTTCTGATGCACAGTATTATAGACCTTGTCTCTGTAACCATGTGAACAAGTTTGTATCTCTCACTGTCAAACACACACACACACACACACACACTTCCTCTCACACGTGATCTGAAAGACCTGTCTCGGTAACCATGTTAATATGTCTTGCGATGCAAGTGGTCTCTGGTGCCTGGCCTCATTCAGACGCAGCGAGTGAGTCTCTAGACAGGGTGTTGAGTACACTGTCAAGGTTGTTTAGTAGACACAGTATGGAGAGAACATCTACAGTACAGTCTGTACTGACAGTATCAAAATAAACTATATACTAAACTATATATTAAATGAAGTACTACACCACATACTTAACGGTAAGGACACAATATACAATTCACCAAACAACGTACTGAACTTGATCAATGTGTAATTAATTTTTTGAAAAATCTAGTACAGATAAAGTGTCACTTTACGCAACACAATCCAGTCAAGATTATATACAGTAAATAAGGTGATGTCCAGACACACAATCATCTGCATAGAAATATAAAATGGTGATTGTGTTTTTTGGTGATGTTGATAACTACTATCTGCCTGCAAGTGTGTGTGGGTTTGTGTGTGTCATGCGTGTGTGTGGGTTTGCGTGTGGCGTGCGTGTTTGTGTTTGTGCGTGTGATCTTGCACTACACACAGACTGCTCTGTGTGGGGTTGTGGAGTGTGTTGGTCCGTGGAACAGTTACATCAGACACTCAATTAGTGATAAACAAACAAGAGGTGTCTTGTGTATGCAAACACACACACACATAAATATACACATACACACACACACACTTCACACTCAATCACACACACATAGGTACAGTGTGTGAATTTATGTTCAGTTTTGACCGCTTGCTACGGACACTCGAAAGCGTATTAGTGTATTAGTAGCAGTCATCCCGATTAAACCTTCTAACTGTGTAGACTGTGTATACACTACAGTCCTTGTGACAACCTGTCCGGCAGACAGCTTTACATTAATACAATAATAATAATTGTACAATTAACAAGAAAAATATTTCGCCCAAAGTGATGAGAGAAATTAAAAAGCGACGTACATTTTGTATATACATTTTCACAATTGTACTGTAATGTACATACTACCTGAGAGAGAGAGCGCACCTGGTCTCAAGTAGACAGTCACACATACGTGTCATTCTGAACTGAGCAAACATTCTGGTGTGAACATTCTGACTTGAACAAACTTCCAATGACTGATACCCTCCCACTCAGTTCCTGTGAATGTCCCACTGCTGTCATTTAAACCATGCTTTGTTATTCTACTGTGCCAAACGTGAGAGAGAGACAGTCGCATGTCAGTCTGCTTTGTCTGACTGTGAAGTGAGAACATCTGTGAAAATACAACTGAAATGTGGATGTCTGGTTTCCTTCCACACACACACACACACACACGAGCGCACACACACATGCGACCTCTGTAACTGGAATAAAATCCAACACACACAAACTCACATACGCTCACACACAAGTGAATATTTGTGTACAAATAAAATACAATTTAGCAGAAACAGTACCGTATTCAATTAAAAAGTTAAAATTAACTGATTAAAATGTCTACTGAACATTTTCTTTATTTTAAAAGCTTATGTTTAAAAAAAAGAAATCCAGGGAGAAATATTTCGATAAATATGAAAGCCAACATGATTATGTCTTTAACCCTGAAATTGTCCTAATTTGCTGAGCTAATCCTTTTTTACATTCCATTAAAGCAAATTTTCCATGAAGAAATTACAGTTTCAAACAGGTATTACTTTTAAAACTTCAGTGTAATCATAACTGAACAGCTTAGATCTTGAATCATGCAGTAGGGACACGCACAACTTTGCTGACATGGTGTGTGTATGTGTGTAAATCTGTTCACAAATGATGTAAACGCGTGTGTGTGTGTGTGTGTGTGAGAGAGAGAGATAGATAGAGAGTGTGTACGTCTGTGTGTGAGTCTGTTTACAAAGGATGTGCATGTGTGTGTGTGTGTGCATGCTGTCAAAAAGTTCCAACTTACCTGACGGGCATTTCCAGCTTTGAGTTCTCAGCTGCCTGTTCACACGCTGTCTCTTCTCTTCCTCCTCCTCGCCTTCCCCCTCTTCCTCCTCTTCGAGACCCCGCAGCCCTGAAAGTGGTCTCTGCTTTCCAACTGGGAAAACAACTCACCACTGGAGGCTGGAGGCTGGAGGCTGGGCACAACAATCCTCTCGCTCTCACAAAGCTCTGGACACACTGGAAGACTCGCTGACACTTCCCGCAGCAGGAGTGTGTGTGTGTGTGTGTGTGTGTGAGGGGGAGAGCACGCGCCTGCGTGTGTGTGAGTGTTTGTGTGAGCTCCCGGGCTCCGAGGCTCACTCCCGCTACCACTCTGTAGAGGCTGTCGTCGCTAGCCTGCAGATGGACTAGGATTAGGAGACAGACCGTGTGAGAGTCTCTCTCCTCTCTTTCTCTCTCTCTATCGCTTCCTCTCCGGCCGGCATGCTCCTTCCCTCTCTCTCTCTCTCTCTCTCTCCCCCTCTCTCTCTCTCCCTCTCTCTCTCTCTGTCTCACTCAATCCCCATGCAGAGATTCATTTCCTCCTGGGAAAACCTCACCACACCAGTTGTCTCTCTCTTTTTCTCTTTCTCGTTTTCTCTCCCTCTCCCTCCTCTCAGTCGCAAGTAAATATAAAAGGCATGCTTGTACAACCCTCTCTCTCCCCACCCCTCTCTCTCTCTCTCTCTCTCTCTCTCCTCTCTCTCTCTGTCTCTATGTCTCTCTCTCTGTGTCTCTGGATTCCGTTTAGCCCTCGCCCTCCTCCTCTCTGCCCCTCAGTTTTCTTTCTCACTGTCAAAGCTGCCTTTCAATGCTGATTAGCAAGCAGAGTAAAAGACAGAGAAGAGAGAGAGAGTGAGGGAGAGAGGGAGAGAGGGAGGGAGGAGGGGGAATTGTGTGACTGAAACAAGTGGGAGATTCCATCACATCTAAACGTATTGTAAACTACATCCCTGGTCTGATATACACGCCACAACAAGCACACACACACCCCCCCCATAAAAAACACACCTTACTCACAGACACGCGCTATCCCAGAAACACACACAACAGACACGCTGTCCTACAAAGATCCACACACACTAGTATAACCGCACACGCATACACACAATTGTACACACAAGTATACACATTTACCAACATACACACTCACGTACATACATACATACATACATACATAACGACATTCACATAAGTACACATGCGTGTGCATTTATGAACAAATAATCACATTCAGAGACTCACTCAAGTACTCTCCAGCCACCCTCCCCCCTTCCCCCTCTCCATCCCTCCCTCCCTCCTTCCCTCCCCCCTCTCCATCCCTCCCTCCCTCCTTCCCTCCCCCCCTCTCCTCTGTTTGTTCCCTTGCCCTCAAACACTACTCAGAATATTGATACATCAACCCCCCCCCCTTTCTTTTTTTCTCCCTCCGTCTCCCTCTCTCTCCCTCCATCACTCACTCTCTCCACTGAATACTGATAGGCTGTCTACTCCGTGGTCTGGGTTTCAAACCTCTCCCTCTCCCTCTCCCTCTCCCTCTCCCTCTCCCTCTCCCTCTCCCTCTCCCTCTCCCTCTCCCTCTCCCTCTCCCTCTCCCTCTCCCCTCTCCCTCTCCCTCTCCCTCTCCCTCTCCCTCTCCCTCTCCCTCTCCCCTCTCCCTCTCCCTCTCCCTCTCCCTCTCTCCCTCTCCCTCTCCCTCTCCCTCTCCCTCTCCCACTCATCTCTCTATCTCTCTCTCTCTGTGTCTTTCTCACTATGTCTCTCTGTCTCCCCTCTCTGAACCTCTTTCAGTACACAGAAGTGCAACAACATAGAGAGGAGTAGCTGAAGTTAATGCAGTGAGGTAGACATAAATTCAGTTAAGTAGCGTTGCAGATTACGCCAGGCTGAAAATGGACCCAACGTTGTGGGAGGCGTGGGACAGAAGAGGAGTGGGGAGCTGTGGGTGTGTGTGTGTGTGTGTGTGTGTGGTGGGGCAGCGGGTTGAGGTGAGGTGAGGGAGGGAGTGAGAGGAAAAGCAGGGGAGCTTGCATTGGGGAGCAGCACAATGCTGGAGACTGTGTGTGTGAGAAGTTCGGACAAATGAAGACACTGTTTAGGTTTCCTCTCTCTGTCTCTCCTCTTCTTGTTTCCATTCAGTCTGTCTGTCTCCCTCTCCCTCTGTGTGTCCCCCTCTATGTCTGTGGTGCTCTCTCACTTCACATCTCTCTCTCTTTCTTTCTTACTTTCTTTCTTGTGTTCTTGGATAATAGGCTGGCAGGATTTTGAAGGGAGAGGGATATCCTCAAAGACCCTGGTACAAACCCCAGTCCCCAAAGCACACAACACCCAGAAACAACCATGCACACACTCACTCCTCTGCTGTTAAAACAGCTGACATGACAGCAGAGTCACCAGAACAGTTCCTTTAGAAATAACCTTGGGCCTTCTGGGGGCTTCTGTGTGTGTGTGTGTGTGTGTGTGTGTGTGTACGTCTTGTCTGCATTAGGGAGGAAGAACTCTGACAGAGTTGAAGAGAGAGAGAGGCTGAAAGAGAGAGAGAGGCTGAAAGAGGGAGAGAGGCTGAAAGAGAGAGAGGCTGAAAGAGAGGCGAGAGGCTGAAAGAGAGAGGGGCTGAAAGAGAGTGTCTGATTTTGTCCTCGAAGTCATCCCAAGGCTTCCTTCTAGAATGAAGTGTGTGTGTTTGTGTGTGACAGTCTGAGCCAGAGCCTCCTCAACATCACCCCCCGCCATAACCCTAACTAACCCAGAGCAGCATCATCTCCACATGACCTCAACATCACCGCCATATCACAGCAGCATCATCTCCACATGACCCCAACATCACCCCGCCATCACGCAGCTCCTCCACATGACCTCAACATCACCCGCCATATCACAGCAGCATCATCTCCACATCACCTCAACATCACCCGCCATATCACAGCAGCATCATCTCCACATCACCTCAACATCTCTCCTACATCACCTGGACACACTCTGGACAGAGTTGAGGATTGACAATACTTCAGCATAACAAAACATTTCATGTGTAATACGATCTAATGCAAGCATGTTATCTACTTACGTACAAACATAAATATGTATTTATGTAGCAGCTACTTTTACTCAAAGTGATGTACAGTACAGGGTTTGAACCTGCAACTTCTTGATCAGAGGTCAAGTGCTCTAACCATTAAACTAGATCTGTCCCCCCCTCTATGGCTCCTGCACCCTCCCTCTCTATGGAGCCACCTTTTGCCCAAGATTGGCATCCTTCAGTCGTTGATTCAGTGACACCAAAGTGACACACAGTAAAATTCAACAAAGCAGTTAATTACAGTAATGAAACAATGTTGGTTGCGTGATGCTAACTAGGTGACATGGCAACAGACATTCCAGGGCATACGTCAAAGCATATTTCACTGAACTTATGATTATATTTATATGTTTTACCCTACAGGAGATGGTTGGTAAATGTGTGTAATATGAGAAGAAGCTTTTAAGGTAATTGCACGACAGTCTGGGACAAAATGCAGTTATGTCGTTTGGTACTTGGCCTGGTTAGAAGCTGTTATAAGTCAACTGTCTCTCAATCTCTTTTCTACCTTTTTCTCTCGTGGTCTTAATGCCTCTTCTCTCTCTCTCCACCTCTCGTCCAATCAGGAGTGACCTGTTTACCCTGTTCTTCTCTCTCCACCCCTGCAGTATTACCTGTAATTACCACTTTCATTCACTACTCTTATGTGCTTGACTGTGTCAGATACTGACTAGATGCGTGTGTGTATAGATGTGTGAGGTTTGTGTGTGTGTGTAAGGTATGTGTGTGTGTGTGTGTAAAGTATGTGTGTGTATGTGTTTGAATGCTGGTGCATATGCATGTGTGTATTAGCGTATGGTTAACCTCCCCCTGGTCCAATTACTCCAAAACCACCAACTCCTGCTCCTCCCCACCCCCCTCCCCACTTCTAAATTCCTCCCCCCCACTCAACCCTCTCACCCCGACAGTCCCCAGTGGAAGAACCCTGCACCCCAACCCCAATGTATCTCCCCCAACTCCCCCCTCCTCCCCCTGCTCCACCCACGCTACATTTCTCCTTCCACCCATCCTTCCATTCTCTTCCTCTTTGCCCCACTCATTCCTCTCTTCCTGCCCTTCCTACTCTTTCCGCCAGCTGTAACTTCCTTCTCTCCCAGTGTTTGCCCTCCCGCCCCTCTGCCTTCCTCCTCTACTCCTGTTCCCTCTCTCCTCCTCCTCCCTCCCTCCCTCTCCTCCCCAGCCTCCTCCTTTGCCTCCCCCCTCCCTCCCCCCCCCAGCCTCCTCCTTGCCCCCCTCCCTCCCCCCAGCCTCCCCCTGCCTCCCGCCCTCCCCCCCAGCCTCCTCCTTGCCCCCTCTGCCTCTCCCCCAGCCTCCTCCTTGCCCCTCCCTCCCTCCCCCCAGCCTCCTCCTTGCCCCCCCTCCCTCCCCCCAGCCTCCTCCTTGCCCCCCTCCCTCCCCCAGCCTCCTCCTTGCCCCCCTCCCTCCCCCCAGCCTCCTCCTTGCCCCCCCTCCCTCCCCCAGCCTCCTCCCTGCCTCCCTCCCTCCCTCCCCCCAGCCTCCTCCTTGCCCCCCTCCCCCCAGCCTCCTCCTTGCCCCCCTCCCTCCCCCCAGCCTCCTCCCTGCCTCCCTCCCTCCCCCCAGCCTCCTCCTTGCCCCCCTCCCCCCAGCCTCCTCCTTGCCCCCTCCCTCCCCCAGCCTCCTCCTTGCCCCCCTCCCCCCCCAGCCTCCTCCTTGCCTCCCTCCCTCCCCCAGCCTCCTCCTTGCCCCCCTCCCTCCCCCCAGCCTCCTCATTGCCCCCCCTCCCTCCCCCAGCCTCCTCCTTGCCCCCCTCCCCCCCAGCCTCCTCCTTGCCTCCCTCCCTCCCCCAGCCTCCTCCTTGCCCCCCCCCTCCCCCCAGCCTCCTCCTTGCCCCCCTCCCCCCCCCAGCCCTCCTCCTTGCCCCGCTCCTGTCCCCAGTGGGCTGACGACATCAGGAGAGCTTTAAACACACAGTGCATATTAATGGATTGATCTGAATATTAATGGAGGATGAATCTTAATGATATAAAATACAAAGAGCCTGAGTCAAACATAACTACGGACACACTCACATATACACACATGTAAAACACACACATAAACACAAATATGCACACAGCAACAAAAACACAGACACCAGCATCTGTCCTCTATAGTGTTCCGGGCTTTTTCATTCACCAATCACACACACACATACGCACACACACACACATACGCACACACACGTACGCACACACCTTCGCACACACACGT
>CAEFZP010000729.1:1117500-1120000 GCA_903064625.1 Mallotus villosus
CCGCCAGAAGATACTGACCACCCCCTCCCCCTCACAAGACTCCCCCCTGCCACAGCCCAGAACCCCCCTGCCCCCCCCATGAAGACACACAGACACACAGACACACAGACACACAGACACACAGACACACAGACACACAGACACACAGACACACAGACACACAGACACACAGACACACAGACACACAGACACACAGACACACAGACACACAGACACACAGACACACAGACACACAGACACACAGACACACAGACACACAGACATGGGCGAGGACACACAAACAGGCCTATGGTCCACACATCACACCCTCACCACATGAGGGTCTCCAGAGAGATGTTAGATGTGATAGATAGGGTTAGCAGTAACCTTTACCATAAGCAGGCTCTTCGAACATTAGAGGGGCCTACAGCCATCAATACAATGTGTGTGTGTGTGTGTTTGTGTGTGTGTGTGCATGAATATGAATGCACACACATTCTGCTGGACACTGTGTGAATCCAGAAAACATTGCTGGAGTTAAGTATTGAAGCTGGCCAGAATCACACACACACAGAGACAGACATGTATACACACACACATACACACAGACAGACATGGATACACACACACAGACAGACATGGATAGATACACACACACACACACAGACAGACATGGATACACACACACACACAGAGACAGACATGGATACACGCACACACACACAGACAGACATGGATACACACACACACACACACACAGAGACAGACATGGATACACACACACACACACACACAGACATGGATACACACACACACACACACACACACAGAAAAGATCCTCTCCTTGCTCCCTCTTCTCTCATCACAGACAAACAAACACAAACACACTGTACACCAGCAGTCTAAACCCCGCCTCTTCCTCAGCCCCTGACCATAACCCCAGAAAGCGAGCGCTGTCGTGAGTCCATCTGAAATCATGATGGATGACAACTTCCCCAAGCAATCGCTCCCTGTGTCAGCATTAGTTACCTAGAGCCGGCTAGCAGCCCTGGACCACACTGCCCCTGTTTCTCTCTCTATATATATATATATTTATTTTCTCTCTCTCTTCCTCTCTTGTCTTTCTCCATTTCCCTCAATCCCTCCTTCATTGTCTCTCTTTTTCTATCTTTCTCTGTCTCAATCCCTCCCGTTCCAGTTCTCTCTCTGTTCCTCTCTCTCTTTCCTTGGGTGAGCAGCTTCAATCATTAGTTAAATCTGTATGAATACGTTAGAAGAAGTCTGTGAGAAATTGAGTTATACCGTCGTCTCCATCTCCACAACACAGGTGACTGGTCATATTGTCCTTACATGACATTGAGATTGAATCAAATACAAAGAATAGAAAAGAGAGAACAAGACATGAAGATGTCTTCTTTTCCTTTTATTGACTCAAACAACCCAGTCAAGGACTCTATTGTGAAAAATAATTGTTTGTCCACATATTGAATTAGAACAAACCATCAGACTGACCTAGGGAACAGGGCTCTAATTGTATTACGCGTGCATGGACACACGCACATGCACACACACACACACACACACACGCACATGCTCACACACACTAGCAACATAAACACTGTCAATATGAGGCATGCACATGCATCTGTCAGAGTGTGATGGCTTGTCTTCTGCTGTGTGCGTCTGACTGATGCACAGCAGACCCGTTGTAGTAAACACACACCTGTCCTCAGCAGATGATGTGTACTAGGTACCTACACGTGCGCTTGGAATTCAAAAGGGCATCCATCTCTGTGCATGTGTGTGTGTGAATGTGCTTTCATGTGTGTGTGTGTGTGTGTGTGTGCATGTATGTGTGTGTGCATGTCTGTGTGCATGTGTGTGTGTGTCTGTGTGCATATGTGTGTGTGTGCATGTGTGTGTGGATATGTGTGTGTGTGCGTGTGTCTGCATGTGTGTGCATGTGTGTGTGTGTGAATGTGTGTGTGCATGTGTGTGTGTGTCTCGGTGTGACCCTATACTAAAATTCCTCCTGGTTCTTCACTCCCTCTCTAATCCTTCTCTTCTACCTGCTTCCACCCCTCCATCTGGAGAGTTGACACTGTACAACCCCCCTCCGAGGCCGCTCCCTCTCCTTCCTCTCAACATCCCCTCGCCTACCCTCCAAGGACCACCCCCCCCCTCACACACACACAAACACACTGGCCCAGCCTCCCCCCTCAGCACCCCCCATTAGCTCCACACCTCTCCCCTCCACCTCCAGATTCCCGCCCCCTCTCCTGGACCCCCTCTCCTGGACCCCCTCTCCTGGACCCCCTCTCCTGGACCCCCTTTCTGCCCCAGCAAAGCAGTCCTCTGCTGGGGGATTAGAGCTGGGGCGCTGGGGGCCGAGGGGTTCCGTCACTGGAGACCCTGAGTTCAGAGGACAGACACACACACCAGGGACTGGGGTCAGGGAGCACACACACACACTCACACACAAATCAAAGACATTAGCATACACATATTGTGTGTGGTGAAG
>CAEFZP010000729.1:1125000-1192500 GCA_903064625.1 Mallotus villosus
TAATAGCGATTGGGCCTGTTTATTATGAGAGCTAGACTAGAGATTAGCCCATTTATGAGACGTTCCAACACGGTGCAGAAGACACCGCTCTCTCCTCTCATATCAAAGCTCATCATCCGGCGCACGTGCTCCGGGCTGGAACGCCTTCGCCACAGGTTGGGTTTACGAGAATGCATAAGTACGTGCTCGGTAGTCGGAGTAACTGAATGCCTGAATATGAGACAAGCACTCCTGCTAGTGGTTAGTATGTGTAAGCGCAGCCTCGGGACTACGAACGTGGCCACAAAACCACTGGAGATTAAACAAAGCTGTGAACATGCCAGTAAAGTGCTCGATGTGATATGCAGGTATACAGTGGTGGGAGCAAAATGTACTGACGTATGACAACTAACACTGTAATAGCCTACACGCCTGGTGGACAGAGCAGGGTGGGGTGTGACCTACACGCCTGGTGGACAGAGCGGGGTGGGGTGCAACCTACACGCCTGGTGGACAGAGTGGGGTGGGGTGTAACCTACACGCCTGGTGGACAGAGCGGGGTGGGGTGTAACCTACACGCCTGGTGGACAGAGCGGGGTGGGGTGTAACCTACACGCCTGGTGGACAGAGCGGGGTGGGGTGTAACCTACACGCCTGGTGGACAGAGCGGGGTGGGGTGTAACCTACACGCCTGGTGGACAGAGCGGGGTGGGGTGTAACCTACATGCCTGGTGGACAGAGCGGGGTGGGGTGTAGCCTACACGCCTGGTGGACAGAGCGGGGTGGGGTGTAACCTACACGCCTGGTGGACAGAGCGGGGGTGGGGTGTAACCGTGGTGAACAGAGTGGGATGGGGTGTAACCTACACAAGTGGTGGACAGAGCAGGGTAGGGGTGTAACCTACATGCCTGGTGGACAGAGCAGGGTGAGGTGTAACCTACATGCCTGGTGGACAGAGCAGGGTGGGGTTGTAACCTACACGCCTGGTGGACAGAGCGGGGTGGGGTGTAACCTACATGCGTGTAACCTACACGCCTGGTGGACAGAGCGGGGTGGGGTGTAACCTACACGCCTGGTGGACAGAGCGGGGTGGGGTGTAACCTACACGCCTGGTGGACAGAGCGGGGTGGGGTGTAACCTACACGCCTGGTGGACAGAGCAGGGTAGGGGTGTAACCTACATGCCTGGTGGACAGAGCGGGGTGGGGTGTAGCCTACACGCCTGGTGGACAGAGCGGGGGTGGGGTGTAACCTACACGCCTGGTGGACAGAGCGGGGTGGGGTGTAACCGTGGTGAACAGAGTGGGATGGGGTGTAACCTACACAAGTGGTGGACAGAGCGGGGTAGGGGTGTAACACGCGTGGTGGACAGAGCGGGGTGGGGTGTAACCTACACGCCTGGTGGACAGAGCAGGGTAGGGGTGTAACCTACATGCCTGGTGGACAGAGCAGGGTGAGGTGTAACCTACATGCCTGGTGGACAGAGCAGGGTGGGGTTGTAACCTACACGCCTGGTGGACAGAGCGGGGTGGGGTGTAACCTACATGCCTGGTGGACAGAGCGGGGTGGGGTGTAACCTACATGCCTGGTGGACAGAGCGGGGTGGGGTGTAACCTACATGCCTGGTGGACAGAGCGGGGTGGGGTGTAACCTACATGCCTGGTGGACAGAGCGGGGTGGGGTGTAACCTACATGCCTGGTGGACAGAGCGGGGTGGGGTGTAACCTACACGCCTGGTGGACAGAGCGGGGTGGGGTGTAACCTACATGCCTGGTGGACAGAGCAGGGTGGGGTGTAACCTACACACCTGGTGGACAGAGCGGGGTGGGGTATTGACAGCATTCCCACTATGCGACTTCATACTAGACCAGACCCACACCAGTAAAACAACCCTTGCTAAATAGAAAGTTATATTAGGAAAATGTGTTTTTACCATTAGCCTAAGTGTTTGTATAGATCCACTATCATGAGAATGATCTATACAAATTCCTGGTGTTAAATTAACACTAAGAAATGTGCTTCGTAGGGTACATATATGCAAATGTCCTATACAGAGTCCCAGGTTAGCACCAGTCTAGAACCATGACAATATTCTCTTTGAAGACCTTATTGAACTCATATACAGCTGAGGTACTAAATCTAATCTGTGCCAACATGCAGAACGATGATGATGACACATCAAATTCCACATATCCCCCCTCGGACACCCCGTGAAGGTCAGGGTTCATAGGTCAGCCACCCTGCGGTCGCCCTTTTCAGAGCCAATCAGGGAGTTCTCCCCTCTGAGCCACAGCGAGGAGACATCGCGCCGTCCTCAAAGGTCACTTGAAGGTCACTGACATGGATTTCCTTTGAGTTGAAGTCCAAGAAAAGGTCAAAAGAGGTCATCCCAAAATGGCACCGGGCTCTGATTCTGGACTGTCAGGGACGGAATGGCATTACGCTCTTCTCTCTCTAAAGTTCTCACAGGGACATAAATCAGGCCCTTCAATTAACACACTCAGGGGCTCAAATCCTCACCCCCATCTTAACCCCAGACATGGGCCCACAGGAGATATTGAGAGCATTTCACTGTGTCTGTATAGAATTCAGACCGTTCCTTGGCACTAACCACTTAAATAGTAAATAGTTTACGGTGCTTTTGATCCCTAATTTTCTGCTGTACTGTACTTACTAAAGCCGTTACTTGTATGTTGCTTTGGATACGTGTGTTTGATGAATAAGATGTCAAATGTACACATGAGTAGATTCACACACAGCAGGGTCAGCCATTCATCAGTTCCATAAGCACCCGTTCCACTATCTGCAGTGCTGCTCTTCTCCTGGTGTTCCAGAGGAGAGACAGCACCTTCTGGTCAGCTGACAGGAAGTCCCACCGATAGCCACATTCCCCCACTGGTCCTCTAACAAGGTCTTTGACAGCACACAACTTTGATACCCATCAGAGCACTGTAGCCATGACGATCTACAGTACTTGAAACCTCATGTCCTTCGTGCTGCCTGGTGGGCAGAATGAGGATCAAGGAGAGAGAGACAGGAGACAGACGTTACAAGATTTGATTTATTAACTATGATACAGGTCATGTAAGGCTTGCTGTATGGGCCATCCCCATGGAGAGCGATCGAACAGACTCTTTGCATGAGGACAACTCTGTTTACGTTGATGTATCTTTTCATTTTACTTCATTTGTATTTTTCAACCATTGTATTTTATATTGTCCCCCATTATTTCATATGATCTTTTTTCTTATTTTTTTGGACCATTTTGTTGTTTTTATTCTTCCTCTTTAAATACCGTGTGAGGTGGTGCCCCCCTCTGGTTGGCTGAGAACATGCACCACACACAGCAGGCCTCTGCACCACTCACAAAAATTATTTTAAAAAACTTTCTTTTTTTATTATTCATAAAATAAAACATGAAAAGAAACGTTTTTTTTTGTTTTCTACCACCATCAACTAAAAGGGCAAAGCCAGGTACCCCCTCCCCAGCCTCCCCTCCCCCCAACACACACACACCCTCCAACATAGATATAAACAACCATTTGGATATAGTTTTGTTTGTTTATCATTTTAACTTAACAATCTGTCACCATTGTTGCAAAAATAAAGAAGAAAGTCAGTGAGTGAGGCAGCCACGTATGATCGCTGATGTCACATTTTTTTGTTTTGTTTTTATACAATTGTTTTCCCCATGTGTCATGATGCTCCCCCCCCCCACCCTGTTTTCGTAGCCTAGTCTTTGGCGGCCTCGCGCTCAGTCACCACAGTGAGGCAGGCAACACTCCTGGGGCAGGCCCTTCAGTGACACGTACCAGAGTCCAACCTCCCCTCCCCCCCCCACAACCACCACTCATTCCCACTCCCTCTCTTCTTATATCACTCTCCCTCCCTCTCTCTGTCTCTCTATATTTTAGTCAAGTGTAACTCTAGAAGCAGAGATATCTCTACCGGTGGTCTGGTCAGGTTGGTGATGGACACAGTGAAGGATAAGTTAAATAGAGCATGGAAAAGTGTGACTACACGCACGCACACACACACACACGTCTGTCCGCACGCACGCACACACACACAGCTGATTCCTCCAGATTCACTCACAATCGGGCTAAACTATCTCTGGTCTCTGGACGATCACAAAGTGTTTCCATGCCAACAGCAGACAAGAGCCATGGAATTCCGTGCTCCCGTCTCCCTGTCATCCCGTCTGGATGAATGGCCTGTCTGTTCTATACCGGAACACCGGAACTCTCACTCTGTTTCTTTCTCTCCTTCACTCTCTCCATTTATTTTCCCCTCCTTCTCCCCCTCCCCGTATTTCTTTCCTCCTCTGTGTCTCACTCGCTCTCTTTCCTCTCCTCTCGCTTCCTCTTTCTCTCCATCCCCTCTTTAGTCCTTTCTCTCTCTCTCATGTCAAACAAGGACACTGCTCAGAAGCTGTTGCAGCCCGAGGAATAAATCAGCAGTGAACACGGAACGAGAGAGAGGACCGACCCACTGCTGATCAGGGCCGGTGGTCCACACGGCTGTCTATCCACAAACATAGCATGACACGTCAGAATCTATAGGGTAATCTCAATGCAGTTATCATGGCTTTAAAATAGATATTAGATCTTTCTTTTATGTTCACCCATAGTCCCAAGGTAATACTCCCTCATATTTCACCTTCAATTGATACATTTCATGAGAAACTGCGCCCAGAAGAGTATCTTATGTTGATCCCTAAGGAGGGAGATTGGTGTTCCGCCCATGCAGTAGAGGGGTGAGGTAATGGCTATGATACCGCCTCTGCCACCAGGTGGCAGTAGCGCGTTCCTGTTGTCCTTTAACTGCATGGCTCTCGGAGTGGTTAATAAACTGCACCTACCAGGTTTGACGTGCTTTCAAAGTGCTGTGGAACATTCTACAGAGCAACGCCATGCCAGGGAGCCCAACTCGAGTCCATCTACAGCTGAATTAGGAAGTGACCAATGTTATTCTCTCTCTCTGTTAGCCTGTGAAATTTAGACAAATACACAAGCAAAAGCACACACACACACACATCAAGGTCACGGCTCTAGGGCTCACCAAGGTCCAGGTTCACTAAGCTCTTGGATTGGTTGACAGGACAGAGTTGAAGTCAAGCCTCCCAAGGCCTGGAATCTGGACAGGACCGCCCTGTATCTGCTCTACTCTGTGTCTGAAAACATTAACTAGTGGTTGTCTGTTCAACTGAAGCCCCACCCATCCCCAGCCCCAACCTCATGCAGTCTCTATTGGTCCAAACATGAACTTGGCCCCTCCCAAAAAGCACAAGGGCCAATCCAAAGCACCACATAGACCAGGAAGGGAGGGACTTCCTGTTTGAGACTGCAGCCTTATTGGCCTGTGATCAACATGAAACCCTCTAAAACTGATCCATACAAAATGGAAGCATGGAGAGACACAGGAAGTCAGAGTAAGAGAGAGAGAAAACCTCCACCCTTAGTAAAACAGAACAGAGCAGAGAAAGGTCACACAGCCTGGAGCCCCAGGGGTCACAGGGTCACACAGCCTGGAGCCCCCAGGGGTCACAGGGTCACACAGCCTGGAGCCCCCAGGGGTCACAGGGTCACACAGCCTGGAGCCCCCAGGGGTCACAGGGTCACACAGTCTGGAGCCCCCAGGGGTCACACAAAAAGAAAGACAGAAGAGGAAAAGCTACCCTAACTGCCGTCGGTGTTAACACACAGAGTTCCTTGCTTGAATCTCCCAGCAGATCCAGTTGGTCAAGATTCTTGTCCTTGCCGTTACTGTTGCAACTGGCAACGCCCGGTATGTGTGTCTGTGTGTCTGTGTATGTGAGAGAGAGGCAGCACAAGGCTGAGAGAGTCTCTAGTCCATATTCTGGTAACAGTGGTCAAATAAAAGGAATCCCCAGCCCAGCTTCTCCCCAGGGTCCTAGAAGGGCCGGGTTGTGTGCATGTGTTTGATGAGGTGGTGGTCCATACTGTTTATCTACCTCCCCCTCCTTACCCCATGCACCCAGGCCAATGAGGAGGGGATTCTTCTGGTGGGGGCAGGATTGGGTGGGGGCTGGCAGGGGGTTAATGTTCTGTACTGAGTTTCCAGGGGGAAGCATAAGAGTGTTACGCCTCTGTCACAGTCCTATGCTGACAGGCTGGCTACACAAAGCAGTGTGTGTGTGTGTTACCCTAATGTGACAAGGGGCTGATAAGGAGAGGGTTAAGAGGTAAATAAGGACCCATGTTACATAGTGGCTCATACTATGATCTATCCTGGCCCCTCCTGTGTGTGTGTGGGTGTGTTTTTTCCAAATTGAAATTAAATGCAACAGAGGCTAATAAAACCCCTTCTCCCAAAGACTTATGTGTCTCCCTCCCTGTACATACTGCATCACTCCCTCTCGTCTCCCTCCCCCCTCCCGCTCCCCTCACCTTCTCTCCCTTTCCTCCTTGCTCTCCTTCTTTCATAAGATCAACCTATTTTCTTTCTGCTCTCTCCTCAATCACAATCCATCTTTATTTCCATCTCTCTTTCTCTCTGTCCCGCCCCGCCCCTCCCCCCCATCTCTATCTCTCTCTTTCCCTTCACCCCTCGTTCACAGCGTGCGTCGTTCCGTGGGGCAGCAGGGAGGGGAGGGGGGCATGGGGGGTGGTCGGCGGCGAGTGGGACGGGGAGCGGTGGATCAGGGGCCTGCCGTAGTGCGGGATCACGGGGGGCGTGGCCGGCATGACGTACGGCGTCGGAGACGGCGAGGACGAAGACGAGTAGGCGGAGCTCCCCATGGAGTAGGCGGAGCTTCCCAGTGAGTAGGCGGAGCTTCCCATAGAGTAGGCGGAGCTCCCCATGGAGTAGGCGGAGCCTCCGGCGGAGGAGAGGGTGGAGGTGGGGGAGGCGGGGAGTCCCCCCGGGGCGTCGGCCAGCGGCTGGTTGTAGAAGAAGAAAGAACACTGGTGGATGAAGTTCTCTATGATTGTCTGGTAGGTGCGCGTGGCCGTCAGGGCGTCCATGGTGGTGAAGTCGGGACGCATCAGCGTGGGCCAGAAGCAGATGGACAGGTTCTCACTGGTCATCAGGTTGAGACGGTTGTTCTGGCTCACCCTGAGGGGGGGGGGAGAGAGGGGGAGGGAGAGAGAATGTTCAGTCTCACATGGCACAGCCCATCCCGTCTCCTCCGTGACTCAGCAAGCAGAGACATGAGGCTGCAGCCTGTCAGTCTGCCTGTGTGTGTGTGTGTGTGTGTGTTTAGGGTGACAGGGTTGATGAGTCAGAGGCTGTCACCCAGGCTGGTTAGGGTGTGACCCTGACCCTGATGTCCACCTCCCTGTCACTCACTTGCTCAAGTGGCTGATGACGTATTTGAAGACGTCATAGTTCTCCCTGGGGAACCTGCGGAGAACCTCCTTCATGGTGAAGTACCTCTGCTCCCGGTCACCGATCTCTGGATGGGGGGATGGAGGGAAAGGAGAGGAGAGGAAAAATATAAAAGTCAGTCCTGCGACTTAGACATATCCCTTGAATACCACACACACTATCAGACAAAGGCCACACACACACCACAACAATGAGGGGAGGAGGATGACATTCTCTCTAAAAGGCTGACAAACAATGGCAACCACACACACACACACACACAAACATGCTTAATGGCAGGAGTGATACATAGTAAGTGACATCACCACTAAGGAGCAGGCAGTATCAGTCCACACACACACAATGATTCACAAATGACTCCAGAGTGGACTAAAGGATGAAGTCAGTATCATGTGCAGCTAGTCTCTGGCAACACATCTGACTACACAACACCTGACTACACAACATCTGACTGCACAACCTCTGACTACACAACATCTGACAGCACAACCTCTGACTACACATCACCTGACTACACAACACCTGACTACACAACACCTGACTACACAACATCTGACTACACAACATCTGACTACACAACATCTGACAACACAACCTCTGACTACACAACCTCTGACTACACAACCTCTGACTACACAACACCTGACTACACAACCTCTGACTACACAACCTCTGACTACACAACATCTGACTACACGACATCTGACTACACGACATCTGACAACACAACATCTGACTGCACATTACTGAAGTGAACTCTTTTGTCTCGATCAGTCGGTACCGGACAGGAGAAGTGCACCACTAAAAATGTCATATTATGAACATTTCTCTCTCCCTACCCACGTCCCTCTCTTCTCTCCCCAACCCTTCTCTCCTTGGGTCCATCTCATCGCTCTCTCCTCTCAGCTCTAGATCAATACATCCCAAACTCTCATCTCTCTACCCAAATGCCTCATCACTTTCCCCCATGGCCTCCAGATCTAGCCCCAAGACTGGGCAGAGCCCTCAAACAGACCTCCCATCCCCTCATCCGCCTCATCATTTCCCCCATGGCCTCCAACCCCGCCCCCAGGACTTACTGAAGGCCTCCACCAGCTCCACCTGCATGCTGTAGGGCACCAGAGGATCGGGCAGCTCCGAGAAGAAGCTCTTCATGGCTCCTGCAACCGTGTTGATGGTGAAGTCCTTCTCAACCAGGTCCAGATTATGATCTGTAGGAACGGGAGAAGAGAGAAGAAAGAGAGGCCGTGTTGGAAGGGGAGAGAACAAAGAGGGGAGAGGGATGAGAAGAAGAAAGAAAGTTGAGTCAAGACTTTGGGATTTTACACCTTCTGGCACTAAACCTATTGGTCACCTGTGTTACAGCTTGAGATGTGATTGGTCACCTGTGTTACAGCTTGAGGTGTGATTGGTCACCTGTGTTACAGCTTGAGGTGTGATTGGTCACCTGTGTTACAGCTTGAGGTGCGATTGGTCACCTGTGTTACAGCTTGAGGTGTGATTGGTCATCTGTGCTACAGCACAGTGTGAGGTGATGGACTATCTCTGGTGTTGCCGGGGGCGACCTGTGATGTAATCTCAGGAGTAATAGTATTGTCACCTTTAGTGTCCGGTCAGCATCGACCCGACACAGAGCTTCAACTCTGATTACACAGGGCAAATTCAACTTCAGCCAGGCGTACAGACACACACACACACAAACACACACACTCAGTGCCATCTCACGCTGCTATCTAGCCAGCCGGCATGCTTCATTAACCAAACCAATCTGGTCGTAATTATCTTCCCACACCAGACACACACACACGCACACACACACACACACATGCCATCACACACAGATGCGAGACTGGTGGAGCATGGTCCAAGGAAGCAGAAGACCTCTTCTGGAGGATCAATGCTTACAGATGTTCTCTGCTAACTAAGGGAATCCACTCTACACTAATGACTTTGCAATAGGGAGAGCCGGGACACACACAACTCTTTCCTATACTTTAGCAGAGAATGTGTGTGTGCTGGTGTGTGTTATGTCGGTGTGCATTGTGTGGTTGCACTACTCACCCTGGTCAAACTGGCGCTGCATGCTCTCCATCTCAGCCTTGTTCCCACTGACCCTGTAGATCCCCTCAGTAGTCAGCCCTGAAAGAGAGAGAAATAATGGGAGGTTAGAGGTGGAGACAGAATGGTAAAGAAGCGAGGGAGAGAAAAGAGAGGGGGGGGAGTAGGGGGGACATCATTAATTACACAGAAATCATTCAGCTGTTTCTTGCAATTCAACATATTATTTTACTATCCGCATCCCTGTCCCAGAGAGACATACAGCCCATCAGTGTGTGTCTCTCTCTCCATCCTCCAGTCAGGCCTGTCAGACACAGCATGTGGTGAGAGAGGAGGAAATTAGAAGTTTTGCAGTGTCCTTAGTTAAGCCTGCCTTCATCGATCTGCTCCTGCATTCAATGTAGCCTATACGGCGATACAGCTTCCCTGACTTGACGGTAGGGAGGGAAAGGGGAACAACGGAGGGAGAGGACAAAAAGAGAGACGACGGAGGATGGGGGGAAGGAGAGAGGGAGGATGGAGGAGAGGTCAACTCCCATCATGCTCTTTGTTCTAAGAGCTACCGCAGTTTCCTCTGAGGGCAAACCAACATGGAAACTTCCTGTGGGCAAACATGACCACTTCCCGAGGCCAAAGACGACCACTTCCTGTGGCCAGAGCATCCATTTCCTGTCTGACCATCTCCTGCCTCAAGTCTTTGTCAGACAAGCCTTCAGGTAGAATCACTCCTCCTTCTCTATCTCTCCTCCGCCTCTTCTTCCCTTATCTCTCCCTTCTTCTCTCCTAGGTTCTCTCTTTTCCTCTCCCATCCTCCACACACACACCACTCACACACACACACACACACGCCCAGAGGTCTGAGACAGTGGTTTTAAATGTCAGATTGGTGTTGGTTCCTCAGGCCTGTAGACATACCCAACCCTCTGCCCAGACATGGCACTGTCACCGGCGGCAACCAGGAGCCGTGCTCACAGGTCACCACGGAGACGAGCTTTCTCTGGCTGCTGCCCTTTACATCCCCACGGTGATGACACAAGGAGCAGGTGTGTCCACGCATGCTAATACACATCCATCATCTCACAACCCATGCACAGTGACATAAACTAGTATGACAGGGCAAGCGAGAGAAAAGGAGGGGGGGGGAGAGAGAGACAGAGAGACAGAGAGACAGAGAGACAGAGAGAGAGAGAGAGAGAGAGAGAGAGGAGTTCATAGGGATATGAAGTCCAAGAGTTACCTTACATACTTTGCATCTATATGTCTGTATGTGTGTGTGTGTGTGTTAAAACATTACAGAATGTGTGTTATCTATGAATCTGGCTTTGGGCTGTGAGTTGCAGAACATGTTCCTCCACAGCACACACACGCGCGCACACACACACACACACACAGCTGAGCCCAAAGATTGTTCTAATTTCCTGCTCTGTGATATTGATCTGAGTGAGAAAGCTATCAGGCATGAACATGGCCATAAGGGAGGGATGAAGGGATGGAGGGCAGAGAGAGAAGGACGGAAGGTAAGGAGAGACGGAAGGAGCGGGTGTGTAATAAATGAGAAACTAAGTGGGTGAAAAGGACAGAGTAAGTGGATGAGTGGACTGGGGGAGAAAAGGTACAGAGGGAAGGACACAGAGGAGGCTGATGTGGAAGAGAGGAGAGGAAATGGAGGATTAGTGGAGAGGAGAGGGAGGGAGAGAAGCGAGAGAAGGGGGGAGGGAGAGAGAGGTAGGGGAGGGTTGGTAAGAGTAAGCTGAATCTGGAATGCTGAATACTTTAAACAACAAGACCTGAGCTTTAATCACAGATGCCTATCTCCTGCCCCCATGCACGACAGACAAAGAGGAGGAAGGGGGAGAGGGTTAGGGTTCTTAGAAGGGGGAGGGAGGAGCACATTCTGACACACGTATACACATCATGCTAGCTCAGACACACATATACACCCACCGCGCTAGCTCTAACACACGCTTACACACCATGCTAGCTCTAACACACGCCATGACAACTCTAACACATATACACCCACCATGCTAGCTCTAACACACGCTTACACACCATGCTAGCTCTAACACACGCTTACACGCCATGACAACTCTAACACATATACACCCACCATGCTAGCTCTAACACACGCTTACACACCATGCTAGCTCTAACACATACAGTATATACACACAGACCGTGCTAGCTCTAACGCTGATACAGAAGTTATCAGAACTCTGATATGGCAGGAATGCACCACTGTGGAACACGTCAATAAGTCATGTCGCTGTGGCAATCTTCCTGGGGCAGGACTTGAGTAGGAACACGCTGGACCTGAACTGACCTTTCTGTAGGCACGCACAGACACACACACACACATTCCAGACTCACCTGTGGTCTCAATGTAACGGATACACTTGTCTATGAAGACCGGGATTGGGCGTTCTGGGGTGACCACGCTGACCAATGGCACGCCAAAGTAGTTACTTTCAGGCTTGGAGAGGGAATGGCGGGGCTTGGCACGTGGTTTCTGAAAGCAGGAAGAGAGGTATAAGAAGACAGGAAGAGAAGAAAGTACTAAATGTTTTCAGCCATGTCATTCTTCCCGATTTGCTACTACACATTAGATGCAATCTAATTCATGAACACCAAAACACAAATACACGTCGCACCCGCATGGAATTTCCTCTGAGGCTTAAACTGATACCAGATCATACATTCCTGTCTTAAGCTGTGTACGTGTGCGCCTGTGAGTGTGTGAGTGCGTTTGTGTGAACACACATCTGTTCCACTCTTCACCTCTCTGTGCTCTCTCTATCCTCTTCTCCCTGCCTCCTTCCACTGCACACTCTCTCCCCTAGGACATGTGTTCTTCGACAGGACAGGTTTTAATGAGTTTCTAACTGACTCTGCTTATACTTTTATCCTCTTATTAATGCTGTTTCATTCCAGCTTGAAGCTCCTCCTGTCTGAGGGCCAGCGGATATGACACGTCTGTTTTCTACTGAGCTGTGACGGCAACGCTCACTAGGCCCAAGAGGCCTGGAGCTCTAGTAATCTGCCCGACCCCCTCGGTTGAGCCCTCCTGGGTAAGTTTGTGAGCCAGGGCTGCATGGCTGGCTGGGCTTTGGGGCTCAGAGGAAGAGCTGAGAGGCTGTCAGAATGAGAGAGCAGTGAAACGTTGATTACGGAGAAACTGCTCTAGATACAACAGCAAGTACCCACGCATGTTCACACACCCACACACCACAGCATCAAAAACTCACTTACTTTTACCATCTGCCTGATTTAATTCTTGAAATACCTCTTTCTACTCCTCCGTTCTAATCTCTCTCTCAGTTGTTTCTCTACTTTTGCACAAGGCCCAACTCCTCCACCTCCACCTCTCCATATCTACCTCTACTTCACTCCTCCCTCCCTCCCTCCCCCTAAGACCCTCCCTCCTATGTCTTCACTGGCAGGTATTCCTGCCTCAACACCTTCCTCTCTTTTACTCATCCTTTCATCCCTCCCGTCTGTCTTTGTTTGAAACTTTTACCATAACCTGGCTTCCTCCTCTTACTCTCCTTTCCTCCTCCCTCTGTTCCCTCTCACCCTCACTCCTTCCATCGCTCCCTTCCCCCTGCTGTTTAGCCTTCTGGCCAGTCCTTGTTGCTAACACCCTCCTCTCCTCTCTCCTTCCCTCCACTCTCACCCTCCCTCCCTTCTCTGTCATTCAGTTCTGGTGTTGCTGACTGAGACAGGATACGCAGCCAATGCTGAGAAGACAAAACAGCTTTCCATTGCCAGCACACAGGGCAAGCAAACACACACACACACCATTTCATGCTTTCAGACTTTCGGCTCTCTTTATTTCTCCCCATCTCCCTTGCAGTTTTCTTTCTCATCGTTCTTTCTTTGTCTCCACCCTTCTCTCTGTCTCGCCCATCTCTATGTATGTCTGTCTATCTCCCCCCCCCTCTCTTCTCTCCCTCCCTGGCTCTCTATTGCTCTCTATCTCTGTCTCCCTCTCTCTCCTCTCTGCAGTACAGGGGGCAGTAAAGTGTAACTAGGTGTAACAGGAATTTGAAACATTCCACTTGTCAGCTGAGGGGAGGTTTCAAAAGCTGCAGGATCCGAGAAAGAGAGAGGAAATGTTTCCGGCCTCAAACGGGAGAGCTATGCCAAGCTCTACTCGACCAGTAAAATCTGTAAAATGTGTCTTTATCTTGACTACGTGCCAGGTCTAGGACATACCGCACAAGAGCAAAGTGCTAGGAAATAGGAAATATGCTAGAGGACCTAGGTAGTATGGGAGCAACCACCGTTTTATAAGAGTATTAGGGGAATATAAATAGTTTGTGTGTGTTTGTGTGTAGTCAGTGTGCATGTGTGTGTGTCAAAGAGAATGAGAACACCAATCACCCGGCTTCTGTTCTGTCCTCCCTCCTGACAGTCATGATAATAACCATTACACACACACACACACACACACACACACACACACACAGCCCACTCAGGTGCCACCTCTGTCTCTGTCTCGGGGTGTGACTGAGCACCAAGTGAGATAAGCCTAACAGCGCTGGGTCAGATGCTTTAGAGTGGTATGCTCGAGGAGTGTGTGTGTGTGAGTGTGAGTGTGTGTGTGTGTGTGTGTGTGAGTGTCAAGAGAGAGCGCAGCTGTGAAGAGTATCTTTAGAACACTCTCACTCACCGTTGACTGTAACTGAGCGTCTGCTACGTAATCATGTGTGATTAGAGAGATAGTTTAATCCAGGATAAAACACTGACCACGGTATAGGGGGGAGGTTTCCCACATGAATGCTTTCATTTAGCGAAGCAGTGTAGGAATCAGTGAGTGAGATGACTGAACTGTAACGTGGGTACTGACATCATATGCGGTGTACTGTCATGGGTTGTGTCTGAGGGAAAACAACAATGAAACATGGATCTACACACAAACACACAGACAAACCACGCACACACACACACACACACACACACACTTCCAGTCCATACCTTGGGTGTCCTACGCAAGCTCCTCAGTATATTCTTCTTTTTAGAATCCTCGCCTTCTTCGTTGACAGAGCTGTCGCCTTTGTTAGCCGCGCCCACTTCATCCTGATTCGCTTTGGGGGGCCCTCCCATCTCGTCGTCGCTGCCAATGGAGAAGCTGGTTCTGAAGCTGCTGAACTTGCCCAGACGTTTGGATCGGTCGCGGTACAGCTGAGGCTTCATCCCTAACGACAGTTTTCTCCTCCGCTCCAGGGAGCTGCTGTCCGCTTCGCTGTCGGACCCGTTGCCCCCGGTGACGCCGCCGCCATTGGCGTTGCGGATGGTGATGATCTTGCCCTGCGTGCTGTCGTGGGGGACCGAGTAGATGCTCTCCTCCTCCGTGGGCCGGGGCTTGGAGACGGCGTCCGCAGGCTCCGCGTAGTCGGAGGGGTCGTAGCCACCGTCGCTGCCCGGGGCCCAGCTCACCGTCTGGGGGAGAGAGCGGCGTGTGGTGCCTCCCTGCTGCTGCTCCATGTAGGGGCCCAGGTTCACCTTGCGGACGGGCTTCGGCTTCACCTGAAAGAGAGTGAAGCAACCTGGGTTAAAAACTGTGCCAGACATTAACAGGCAAAATAGATATTATTATGAATAATATTAGCGTGTGTGTTTTCAGAAAAATGTGTGTGTGCGCTTACCTGAGGGGGCACCTTGTTGTTGAGCTTGCTCTCGAAGGTGCTGATCTCCGAGATGACCGAGAAGCGGTCACTGGTTTCCAGATCCAGTTTGCCGAAAAGTGGGGGAAGGGTTCCGTCGTTCATAAGCGTGGCGTAGGGCGGCGAGGGCTCGATGTCGTCCTCGGAGTCCAGCAGCGTGTTGACGGGACTCGGCGATGCACACCTGTGCGGGCTCACGCTCTCGTTAGTGCACAGCTCCGCCACGTTGTCGTACATGTGCGTGGCCTCCACGATCGTCCGCTTCTCCACCACCTCCTTGAGGAAGGACTGGAACAGGTCCATCTTGTGCAGCCCCCCCCACCACCCCACCGGGTCCGCACACCACCGTGTTGAACCTCGCCTCGATCTCGCGAGCCAGCTCCTCCCCCTGGCTCACCTGCTCCCTGGCCGCCTCCGACTCCGTCAGCTCCACCTGGCTCTCCCCCACCGCCAGCAGCTGGATGGGGATGATGTCCTGGATCTCGCACAGGAAGGCACACAGAGTCTCCATGGAGGCCTTGCGGCGGGCCGAGTAGGCGGCGATGTACCCATGGACCAGCTGGCTCTTGCGGAGGGAGAAGGAGGAGTGGAAGGAGAGGAGGGAGAGGTCCACGCTCTGCCTCTGGCCTCCCACGCTCAGGTCCAGGAGCACCGACGTGCCGCTGCTGAGGTTGGAGGCCGGGCGGCAGTGCTGGGGGAGGAGGAGGGGAGACAGGAGCTGCTCCACGTCGTAGGAGTCCCCGCACATCAGACACATGACGATCCTCAGGTCGGCCTCGGAGCCCCCCTGCTGGGGGTGAGGCTGGGAGTCCCGTAAGCCGAGCGGGGATGGAGGGGGTAAGGGAGGAGAGCTGCTCCCCATGCTCTTGCGGGACTCCAGGAGGCCCTTCAGCATCTGGTTGATCTGCTTCTCGCTGATGTTGCGCCCGAAGCTCAGGCCAGGGCTGGAGGGTTCCAGGTAGGAGCACTGCAGCTTCCCAGCCACCTGCTGCCCCTGCTGGATCAGCGTCTGGGTCGTCTCGCCTCCGATGTCCCCGATGGACCCAACCCCCCGCTTAGTGACCAGGAGGAGGGAGAGCGGGAGGTGGGCCAGACTGTTCTCACGCTCCCTCCTGCCCAGGGTGGACTCCCTCAGCTTCTCCAGGCTCTCCACCACATACGACAGGGACTCCTTTGAGTTGTACAGACAGAGACAGCCGTGGGGCGTGAAGGTGGGCGTGTGGAACGAGTTGACGGGCAGACGTACGTTGCCCTCTATCGGCCGAAGGGTCAACTCGTACGTCCTCCCTTCCAGGACGTAGCGGTCGTCGCTGGTGCAAAGCGCCCGTATTTCCTTGGCCATCTCTCTGGCCAAGCCGTCCCTTCCTAGGATGACCACGTTGATGCGGTCGGCCTTGCCCTCTGCCGCCCGCTGGCTGTCCGAGGTGGAGGAGAAGCGGGTGGGGAAGCGCGAGGCCAGGATCTGCTCGATCTTGCCGTCCACACAGTGAGGACTGCTGGGGCAGGTCTCCTTGGTGGGGTGGTAGACAAAGTGGATATGCTTCAGCACCAGAGCGTCCCTCTCGGCCTGCAGCTTCTGCAGGGCTTTGAACCTGGGCTCCTCTCCTAACGCCTCCTGGATGGCGCCCATCTTCTCCTTACTGGGCTTGGCGTCTACCTCCAGCTCGTAGAAGAGCTCGGAATATTCCAGAAGGAGTTCCTGGAAGTCCTCTTTGCACTGGTCGATGACCTCCTTCTGGTGCTTGTTGTAGATCTCCAGGTACTCGGACTCGTCCAGCCACTGGTAGAACTCCTCGTTCATGATGAAGCTCCTCGCCTCCTCCCACGGCTTCCCCGCCGTGATGAAGGGCGAGGCGGCCAGCCTCTCCTTGAACTCGCACCTCAACTCGTTGCGTTTGCGCTCCTTGCGCAGGCGCTCCAGGTGCTCGCCGTAAACCACCTCCGCTTCGATGGTTTCCAGGAGGTCCTGCGGTATCCTGTCATCCTCCATGTTGTCGATGTGCACCGTTTTGTCCCAGGGCGTTCTATCCAGCACCACAAACAGATGGCCAAAATCCCTTTTGGTTTCCAGAACCTTCTGGACGCCTGACCAGCTGAGGTGGTTGACCTCGTCCAGCTCAGGGACCAGTGAGTTCAGGGCATGAGGGAGCTTACTCAGATAAATCTTCTTCCTCCGGTCGATGTGCTCAAATTTGAGTCTCTGGACGTGCTGCTGGAAGAGTTCCTTGGCCTTCAAAGTTCCTTTCAGAAACACGTACTCCTTGAACTCTGGCGACGTCTGCATTCTCTGGTTGGTGGCCAGCCAGGTGTCGTTGTGGTTCTTGACGATCCGGCTGACCTGCCACTCGTAACGGTCCTTGGCCGAGGCAATCTGCTGACTCTGTTGCTTCAGAGCCTCATAGTAGGGAATGATCCTGGGCTTTCCCCTGCCCTTATCGATGAGCTGGACCAGAGTCACGAAGGCCAGGTCCACATTGATGTTAGAGCACGCCGACGTCTCCACCACCTGCAGGTTCTTCTTCGCCAGGGCGAACGCGTGCGAGTCCTTGATGTAGCGCTCCACCCCTTCGTCGCACTTGGTGAGAGCCAACACCACTGGCTTCTTGGTCTTGGCCAGCTGGTTGTAGAGATTGGTCACAAATTTCATCTGGTCCTCGAAGCTGCGGTTCATCCCCCGGCTGACGTCCACGCAGAGCAGGAAGCCGTCCACCTGCAGCTTCCCCTCGGGCATCTGCTTCTGCTCAAAGTCCTGCTCCAGGCCCAGCTGGTCCGTGCACACGTACATCAGCTTCTCGGCCGACGCCAGCTTGGTCGACGCCGCCCTCTTGATGTAGGGCTGCAGCGCCGTGCTCCGGTGTGGCTGGAACGTCTGGTCGTCTATGAACTCGGTCTGCTCCACCACGTGCATCCGGCACTCGGGCCCTTCCTCCAGGGTCCGCCCCGCTTCCCCCCCAGAACAGGAAGTGGTCATTGTTCACCACGCGACCTCCGAAATCACTGGTGCTCAGGACGGAGGTGTGCTCCTTGTGGAAGTCGTCGGCGCTGGGCCGGACGTAGCGGTTGCAGAGGCAGGACTTGCCCACGCCACACTGGCCCTTCTCCCGCTCCGTGCCGGAGAGGCCCACCACCACCAGGTTGTAGATGGGAGGCCGGGCATCTTGTTTCTTGGCCATGGTTATGGCAGGCAGATGATCATCCTGCCATGCCCAGGGGCACTAAGGAGCGAGGCTAAGGGAGGTGGTGCTGTTTCCATGCACTGGGCTTACTGCAAGGACTGGGTCTGGACCTGGAGAAGGTTGGGGTGGGAGAGAGAGAGAGAAAAACAGAGTGTATTTAGGATGGTTAGTGTCATTTTCCTTACTTATAAGTTATTTATCTACTGTATCCCCACAAGGTTCTAGTTTTAGGTTAATAGTGTTTAATATGTGATTTAGTTTCAGCTCAGAAGGTTTCCTGTACAGATTGGGGTCAGCAGCAAAGTCCCTGGAATGCTGCATGTTACTTAACAGCTATGCTAGCATCGGTGACTGATGGACACGCACACACACACACACCGCATGTAAAACTGCATCATTGAAACGATGTGACATCAGACTGAGACTATCATCTTAGAAAAAAACGACTAACCACAAAGAAACACAACCCATCCTTTGCCTTCTACACACACACACATACAGGCGCAGTCACACACAATTACACACACTGAGAGATGAGAGATCTGATAAGCGCCATGCTGCAAGAGTTACTAATTGGGCGACTAGGGAAACCTGACTGAACAGTTTGACTGGCCTGCTGTGCGCTGGCCTGCTGTGCGCTGGCTGACTCGTATCTTCTGGACAAACAAGCACTTTTACAAACAACCTCAGAGGACCCCGTCAGGCAGGCTAATGTTGCATCACTAATGATGTGCTACTATTATGAGCACAGACAGTTACCTACATGTAATAGTTGTCCTGATTTGCTGGGATTTTGTGGCGGGAGAGAGGAAGTATCAATTGCTGATCGTTCCCCTCGTGATAAAGGCTGCACTGTTAGAGCTGGACGCCACAGGTGCAATCAGACCCCACAGGTGGGATCAAGAACTGCTCAAATGGGTTCAGCCATTTCAGTCAACTGAACACATTACCAAACTGCTTTAGTGATTAAGGGACTCATTAATGCATAGTTCGAAGGGAGAGAGAGAGAGAGAGAGAGAGAGAGAGAGAGAGAGAGAGAAAGGAGAAAGAGAGAGAGAGGGAGGAAGAGCGACTACATTGGAAAGCCCTCCATACCCCAGCAAGGTATTTCCACTTGTTGTAATTCTGAGTCCATGAAAAGTTCAATTGAAGTCTAACTCTCGACAACTGTACCCAGACATGAAACGCCAGAGGAAAGCTAATTCCACACAGGCTGACTTCCATATCACAGCAGCTCGCGGAGTGAGCCAGGTGTTCACTGAGTGCATCGCCGAGCGTCGGCACAAAGGGAATCCATATCAAAAGGAAGGTTTCTCATTTTTATATTTGTTGGGAAAACATCTATGAAAAATGCATCAAAAGGTGCGAGTCTGTGAGCAGGGATGCATCAACAAGGCCAGGAAGTTAGGGGTTTGTGTTGGTGCTGTAAAGCTGTACAGCAGGCAGGTCGATACAGGGACAGGCGATAAGGCCTAGGGAATCATGGGTAATTATTGCCGTCTCCTCATGGACTCCTAATGCCATTGTGTGTGTGTGTGTGTGTGTGTGTGTGTGTGTGTGTGTTAGATAGTGTAAGTGTAATTATCCTGCAATCAATGTCCACTCTCAAAAAACTAATGGCACATGAAAGAATGAGAAGGAGGAGAGAGATAGAAGAGGTGGAGGAGGAGAGCAGGAAGAAGGGAGACATGCTGAACCCATCAGATAAAAACAACTATTCCATCACACACACAGAGACAAACAGACACACAGAGAGACACACAGCTAGGTGATCCTAGATATACAAAACCAGCTCCTTATCTGAAAATTGCATCTCAATATGGAAATTGCGAGTTGCCAACGGCATGTTTGTGGTAGCAATACACACACAGTCTATGAGAGGAGATCCTCAGAGTTTAGGCTGGTTGTGTTAAGAAGACCAGACAGTAAACTGTCCAGCCAGACTTCAGCCATACGCTCGCTAGCAGAGGAACAGCTGCTGGTCAGAGCATGGCCAAGTGTGCCTCCAGCGCCAAGCGCAGACGTGTGTGTGTGCGCAGACGTGTGTGTGTGCGCAGACGTGTGTGTGTGCGCAGACGTGTGTGTGTGTGCAGACGTGTGTGTGTGTGCAGACGTGTGTGTGTGTGCAGACGTGTGTGTGTGCAGACGTGTGTGTGTGTGCGCGTCTCCACAATACTTTGAAATCTGGGATATTTCAGGAACAACCTCCAAATAAGAACGCCAAAACAAATAGTTCTAACGCAATTACTTCCTGTTTCCTCTCCTGCCCCCTTGACCGTCCAATCAGAGGGGAGGTAAACAACCAGATGAAGCAACATTCAGTCCCGCCGTGGGTCGAGGATGCCACCAGTTGGAACATGGGAATGTTCGGAGCGTAGGCTCGAGGATAGAAGAGTGACTCTCCAGTGTTCCATACACGTGACCCACCGGGGTCATCTGGGTCATTCCTCATCGTAACGATCATCTCTGTTTCCCTCTGCACCCTCTGTCCCTCACACCGTTCCTATGTCATCCTTTCCCATCTCCCTTTCTCCATCCCTCACCCTCTCCTTATCTCTCCCCCCTCCCCCCCCCTCTGTCTGCATCGCCTCCCTCTTCACTCTCTCAGGAGGCCTGGTGTCCATTAGAGCGGGCCCAGAGGCCTGACAGCAGGCCTCACACGGGCTCCACTTCCTGCTCTGACTCTCCCAACGGAAAGAGGAGGGGTGGGGGGAATGGACGGAGGGAAGGACGGAGAGCAGGGGAATGGAAAGACGGAGACATGGACAAGGCAGGGATGGAGGGGTGGGGTGGGGTGGGAGAGAGGGGGCGGCAGTGTGAGGAGGAGGCAGGCATGAAAGATTTAGTGAGTGTCTCTACGATGACAGTTCTCTCCCGGAGGTGAACGTTCTCCTCTGGAGGACTCAACAGAATGACACCGACACTCATCTGTGAACACACACACATACACACACACGCATGTTGTTTGCCTGTTTCCATTATGAAGCCATCTATCATTTACCAACAGGATGTGCATGTTTTTCATTCCTCCGCTTCACTTATCTGTCCACTCAACCACTAACACACACACACACACACACACACACACACACACACACACACACAGCAAACAAACCCTCAGTGGTGTATCTAAGAACACTTAACTCTCCTGTTGGGCCAAATAATACACATTCCCTCTCTCTCCATTTCTCTCTCCTTCCCTCCTCCCTCTCTCATACACAAACACACACCAGCTCTCGACTCCCCAGTGATGGGACTGTACGGAGCTCCAAACGGAGCTGTAATCTGGGTGGATGGTCAGTTTTCCAGGGGGATTATGAACTCTCTCCCTCTCTCTGGATTACCGTCTCTGCATCTCTCATCTCCTGGAGCTTCAGTGTGATCTCATACAACCCTGACTTAATCCCAGACTAGCATGGCCCAATCCCATCAGTACTGCTTCGTCACAGCACTCACACACACATGCATAAACATACACACACAGGAAAAACCACACACGCACTAACAGTCCAAAATATGCGAGTGAGCTATGCCATGTCACACATGATGACTCCCCGGTGTGAGGTCACTTCCTCTTCCCGTCTTGGCCTGCCCGGATATGAGATAGTGGGGTCGTTTCTAGATGGGAGGAGGGAGGAAGGGATGATAGGAGGGGAACAGATGGAAAAGAGGGGAGGGACTAAAACATAGTAGAGAGGACAGACGAGACAGGAAAAGAGAACTCAACGTAAATAAACTCAATGTAAATAAAGAGCAGGGTTCCAGAACATGGGTGGAAGAGAAGAGGCATGGAGGGTGTGGAGATGGACGGGATCAGGATGGGTTTAACCCTGCAGCTGGGACACACACACACACACACACACAAGGCTACTGATAACACTGCCAAAAGGAACATGAAGGTTGACAGTCATTAATCCTACAATGAGCAAACAAACTTGCACCATCACACACACACACACACACACACACCACACACACACACACACAGCCCTCAGTGGTGTATCTCAGAACACTTAACTCTCCTGTTGGGCCAAATTATACAGTGTGCTAAGTAATACAGGGGTCTCACTGATGAGCCCCCACCACCACCCCACACCACTTCCAAAATCTCTGCTTTTGCTCATTAGAACATTTCCCATGTGGCGTTGGGCTCTGTGTCCAGTCAAACCACCAACCATGACAGATTCAACATGAAGGCTTGACAACTCAACCAGTTTGTTATGGGTTTGTGTCAGAATATTTTTTTTCTGCATAATTCACTCTCTCTCTCACACACACACACACACACAGGAATAGGAGTGTCTCCAGCTGTAGAAACTCCCTCCTGACTTGCCAGGCTAACAGTCTGATAATTAGTTTGGCAGAACAGGTGTGTGTGTCTCTCTCTCTAATGTGTGTACGCTTGTGAGAAAGAACGCACTATGAAATGGAAAAAAAGCCCTTTTTACCAAAACACAGACAGAAATGTGTCAGTGTTTTCCAGCAGAACCCAGGAGAACCTCGTCATAAAGCCTCTCCCAGCTGAGGGAAGGGACTGGAACTCTGACCTATATGGACATAGAACCCAGAACTGTAGCGGAGGAACCCAGTGATCTGAGAGAACAGGACAGGGGAGGTGACGCCAACGGAGACTACTCTGTACCCGTAGCTAGGCGACAGATGGCCTTCACACATGCGGTTGTACGCGCACACAAAGGATAGAAGCAGAAACACACACACTTATGGCACTCCATATGCTATAGCGAAGATACCAAACATTCACACCTCTCTCTCTCTCTCTCCCGTTCTCCCACACACACACAAACACACGCACATTAGGTAGGCTCCGTCTTAAAAAGAAGCCTTTAGATAAACGGTTCCCGCTCCTCTCCTAGACCCAGACAAATGTTCATGCATGACTGGAGTCTCCAAGCAATTAAAACTCAATTTGACAGGAATGAAAGGATCAGAGAGAGAGAGAGGGAGGAAGAGAGAGATATAGGAGGAGAGACGGAGAAAGCAACATGTGGTGCAATCAGCCAGGACACCTCGTGTCTGACGTGTCAACACAAGCCATTAAAGACACAGAGACAGGCGGGAGAGCTGACGAAAGAAGGGAGGGCCAGAGAAATGTACAGTGGGGGAGGAGGGACGAGAGGAGGCATGAGAGGAAGAGGAGAGAGTGAAGGTTAACACCAGGGTTCTGGTAAGTGCTCAGTACGTGTGGTTGGCTAATGGGTTGCAGGGCTCCTCTCAAGTCCTCATCTGTTCTGCTGACAAGCTGCTAGACACACACACACACACACACACACAAGCGTACACGCACGTGTACACACACACCCATATGTACACACACAGCCTTTCTGTAGTGTAACAGTTAGCAGGGTGGAGGGACCCCACAGAGAATCACACCAAGTCATTCTGCACTGCCAACACATTCATCATGTTTAACAATGTAGACAGAGAGAGAGAGAGGGTGAGGAGAGAGAGGGTGAGGAGAGAAAGAGAGGATGGTGGTAGAAAGATTGAGAGAGGGTGCGGAGCAAGAGAGAGAGAGAAAGAGAAAACGAGAGCTCGAGAGAAAGAGGAGGAGGGAGGGAGGGAGAGAGGACAAGAGAAAAAGATGTGTGAAGCACCTGAACCTGCCACCGTGTCAATTCACTTGTTGCCACAGTAACCAAGTCTTGGCTCCCGAGGCAGATGGGTGTTAAGCTTTTTACTCCATCCTCTCAGTCTTCCTCCCTTTTTGCTTTCTTCGCTCTCTCTCTCTCTCCCTCCCATTCTTTGTCTCTCTCTTCATTCCCCAGAGTAGACTCTCTCACTCACTCCGACAGCATTACTCATTCTTTCTCCTCCCTTCCCTCCCTCGCTTCATCCCTCCCTCTTTCTCGATCCCCATTCATCCCTCTGCTGTTCCTAATGTGTGATTCATAATGGAGGAACACAGACAAACAAAACAAATTAGGTCCCTGCTTTAATAACTCTTAAACAGGACTACCTCATCTTCCCCTGCATCCCTCCCTTCTCCCTCCCATCGCGCTCCTCCTCCTTCCCTCCTCCCTTCACTCCCTCGCTCTCTACCTCTCATCCCTCCCTTCTCCCTCCATCGCGCTCCTCCTCCTCCTTCCCTCCTTCCTTCACTCCCTCGCTCTCTACCTCTCATCCCTCCCTTCTCCCTCCATCGCGCTCCTTCCCTCCTCCCTTCACTCCCTCGCTCTCTACCTCTCTTCCGTTCGGTTGAGACAAACAGGTGTTGCCTGACTCAACCCTGGACTGAGGCTGTACTGAGAATCAAAATGTTCAGAGTGTGTGTGTGTGTGTGTGTCTCCAGAGTGAGAAGAGCAGAGACAGGGGGGAGCTGACAGGCCCTGGAGCAGCTAGTCCAGAGGTTGGAGGGTTATGCTTGGTCATCCATTTTAAATGAGCCTCCCGACACACGCATACACACACACACACACACACACACAGATAATAGGCACACACACTTGCCTGCCTCCGTCTGCCATTGTCCATGTGTCTATCTCAGTATTGATGTCTGCACCACACACACACACACGTTCCCATATTCATTGTGTGTATCGATAAACTGAGATCCTTTCTGTGGAGGTAAAGAAGGATTGGTCTTCTACTCCCTCTTTATTTTTCCTTTGTCTGTCTCTCTCCCTCACTTTCTCTCCGTCTATCTATCCATCCATGCCTCCACAGGTCTCATGTGTCTTTTTCTCTCTTCCTCTGTTCACCAGGTCTCCATGGCAATCCGAGGGCAGGGTGGAGGTTGAGAAAGAGAAAAGGAGATTTCACCATCACCCCTCTGCCCCATCTCTCCATCCTTCCGTTCGTTCGTTCCCTTCCCCTCCATCCCTCCATCCCCTCCATCCCCTCCATCTCTGCTTGTTTGCTGAGCTCTGAAGTCATGTTTATCTTCAGTCAGATTCCCATTTAGATACGTGAAGAAGTGGAGAGGGGGGGGAATGAGAGAGGGGAGGGACAGAGAGGGGTGGAGGGACAGAGGGGAGGACACTGAGAAATTGCTATAGAGGAGGGAAGGAAAGTGTGTGCTACAGACACGTTCTATCCCATCTCTTCCTTGCCTGTTTCCCACACTCCTCTCTCTCTCTCTCTCTCTCTCTCTCTCTCTCTCCCTCTTTCCCTCCCTCTTTCCCTCCCTCTCTCCCTCCCATACAGAATAAAGACTGTGTCAGCAGCAGACCCAGACTGAAGGTGGCTAGGTGTCACACAGGTGGTAGAGTACGGCTGTCCCAGGAGAACACACCATCTGTCTACCTAGCTCAGGTAATATGACCTGTTGTAGTAGATTTACTTACTTACTACACGCACACGTGCACAAACATCTTAGACACACACACACACACACAAACACACAGTGTTAGAATGCTGAGATCGACAGTCTGGTGTGCATGGCCTGGTTTAGGAGACACAGGAGAGGGACAAAAAGTAAGAGCCTCTCTTCTCCTTGTGTGTGTGGTGTGTGTGTGTGTGTGTGTGTGTGTGTGTGTGTGTGTGTGTTATGCCGTGTTCGCCATGACAGCACTTTCTCAGATCCCTTGGCCCCTAGGCCTGTGTGAGGAAGAGGAGAGGTGTGGGAGGTAGTTTACAGTCTGGTCTACACACAAACTGCTTTGTTCTGCTATTCGATTGAGGACCAGCAATTGACTTTCATTCGAGATGGTGTTGTCCCGAACCCCAAACCCTTCTTGTAAAACTAACCCTAACACTAACTCTAACCCCAAGCCCCCTCAAGCCCTTTAGAAATAGAATAGAAAATCCAAGTTGTGAGACGCAGAAAATGTCCCTGCAAGGTACATTGTTCTTTGTTTACTATGAGGGTACTTAAACAAGGCCACACGCACGGAAATGAATGTAGCTGTCTGATCAGACAAGTGTGTCCTAAAGCTAGCATACTAAAGTTGTGTGACTTGGCAGAGTGTGACTATACAAACACACATTTTGCAGCTGTAGACACTCTCACAGTGTGCTGTATCTTGTACGCATGCACATGCACATGCACACACACACACACACACACACACACACACACACACACACGTGCAGGAGAGACAGAATAAAGGGCTGTGGACCTGGCTCCTGTGACAACGCACCCATTCATCACCCAGCACGACCCTGGAGACAGCCTGAGACACTCCCCCTCACACAGAGAAGATCCAGAAGCAAACACGCTCTCTCACATGAATGCACACACACACACGCACAGAGGAACACCCATACACACACATGAATACACACACTGTATAGCCTGTGTGTACAATTGTGCATTACCAGAGATTGCAAAGGGATGCGTGTGTGTGTGTGCGTGTACATATATTATTCATTTGCAAGCAGGCACATGAACAGAGTGTCTCTGGTGAAGAAGATAAGGCGTTCCTGTCTCCCAGCCTTCTGCATGTATGTGTGTGTGTGTTCTCTCTCTCTCTCTCTCTTCCATTTAGCTGACTGTTTGTAGGAGAGACCGAGAAATGAAAGTTGGGAGAAGGAAGAGAGGCAGAAGAGGAAGGGATGAGAGGGCGAAAAGACAGGGAGGAGACAGGGAACAGGAAGGAATGAGACAGACATACAGACAGACAGACAGACAGTACATGAGGCCCTTAGTGTAATGTAGAGAGGGTAAACATGACTTGTGTGTGTGATTGCAAGGCAAGGTCAGTTTAACAGTGTCCTTGAATGGTTAGGGTGTGGAGTTTAGGGGTATTTATGTGTGCGTGATGTGGGTTTGACTATAGTGGTTGTCAGGAGGGTGTGTGTGTCAGGGCTGGGCGAGAAAAAAATTCTCGATATTGTAAAAAGAATTACGATATTCGGTATATATCTCGATATGTTCGCATTTGCATTTAAATGGTACAAAACATCTGACAACAAGATTTTCTTTTGCCTCCATTATAAAACAACAAAACAATTTAGATAGAACAGCTGTTGTTACAAAAGTACAACATGTGTAGTGCAAATTTAAGCAGTTGCCATAAACATGGTACTTGCAACTTGGAACAATTCATGCAGAGGTCCTTATGTGACAGGACAAAAAGAGAGCAAAAGAGAGTGCCTGTGCGAGTGTAATTTTCAGTTTTAGCACAAACGGTGTCCGTGTGTGTGTTTGTGTGTGAACACAGAGGAGCCAGACAGTGATCTTAAAACACAAGCAACACAAGGAAAAGCACAAAAAAAATACTAAAATAAATGCTATTCGATTTCACATACCACATTTTAGATCATATCATCAAAATAATTGCGATATTATCGCTAATATTTTATATATCGCCCAGCCCCAAGTGTGTGTATGTATGTTTAGACCCTTCTCAGCTCTTCCAAGAGACTGCATAAGAAAATCCTGAACAAACACATTTGCCAAGAAATCTCCCAATGCTTGCATTCAAGTGCTACAGTGCAGTACATTGTATGTGTCTGAGTGTAGCGTGTTGTAAGAGCTAAGGGCTATGGGGTGTTATCTGCTGTTGTAGGAATGCATCGGTCCTACACACAGACACACACACATACACACACAGCAGGTGCAGTGTCTGTGGTAGATATGGCATCTGCCCACCTCAGCGTTTTTACAGAAACCTTCCCTCTACACAGGAATAGAGGTCACTCCTCTCTTCTCCTCTCTTCTCCTTTCCTCTCCTTCCTCCATTCAGCAGAGAGACAAAGGCCCTAGCAGCATCATAGCCAGTCGAATCAGCCCAGAGCACAATACACCAGCCCTCTGGATCCTCCAGTGTTACCTGATACTGTACAACACTGGCACTGAGGGGTGTGTGTGTGTGTGTGTGTCGGTGTGTGTGTGTGTGTGTGTGTGTGTGAAAGTGGAAGTCTTTATAACAGATCTAACCCAACCCCAGACCCTACAACAGCATACCCAGGACACGGAGGGTTTTCACTGGACACGGTCAGGTGACCAGAGAGACATACACAGTCATACACAGACACCCACGTACATACACAGTCATACACAGTCATACACAGTCATACACACAGCCCCGAGGGGGGAAGTCAGATGGATCGAGGACAGGAAGTGTGTCAGCGACAGGGGAAACACTTCCATGGTGGAGGATGGGTGGAGGAGAGGAGAATGGAGGGAGGGGGCAGGGTGCCTCACAGCCCAGGGCAGGGTAGGACCTGCTATTCACCACACACACAAAGGGTTAACTTCATAACACACCAGAGACATCCAGTATCTCCCCCCTCCTCCCCTACCTCTCAAGAAGAGGAGAGAGGATAGAGAATGAGAGGATAGACGAGGAGCGATGAATAGAAAAGAGAGGGGAGGAGAGGAGAGGAGACGGTCAGATGATGAGATTTGCGTCTCCTAACGTGGTTAGTTCTGCTCAGTCTGTGGTCTGCAGATTAAGACTAATTAAGCATTTTAGCATGGATTAAACACGCCACACACAGAAAGAATAATCTTATCCATCAACCTGCTCTGAAGATGTGTTCTCTCTGCCTTCCTTCCAGCAGCACTCTAACACACACACTTCGTCTGTGTGGTACAATAGAGCGATTAACTGGAGCTGCTGGAAGTGTGTGTGTGCGTGTGTGTCTGAGCGTGTTTGTGTCTGTGCGTGCGTGAGTAGGAAGACATTTAGACAGCAGGGGTTCTTATAAGATGCATGTTTTGGTGCAGCGTGTTTGCGATTCCTGACCACATTCCCTACCTCAGGCAAAAACACACACTCACTTCCCCCACCACACACACCACACACACACACACACACAACATATCAGAACAGGTCTTTCCTGTTCAAGGTACACAGAGAAACATATTGCAGAAGACAGCACATACTACAGGTAGGCGGAGAGGGGGAGAGAAAGACACCGAGAGAGAGAAGCGAGATGACGAGAGGACGATAAGGGCTGACTGAACTACCTATAGGCTGAGGAGAAAAGAAGAGAGAGAGAACGACAGAGAGATATAGAGGTAGAGAAACAGATTGAGGTAGAGATGAAGAGATGAAGTGAGCTGACTTAGGCTGAGAGACAGAAAGGGAAAGAGAGAAAGGGAGAGAGAGAGAGAGAGAGATCTCTATCTGAAAGGATTTGTCCTCTCTAGAACAGTATTTCACTAAAGCCATCCTGCTGAAGCCCGTCAGCTGAGATCTGACAACAGATTAGACGACAAAAACCTCATCCCTCACTTCCCCTTGGCTAATCAGAGCCTGGCGGTGTGTGTGTGTGTGTGTGTGTGTGTGTGGGTAAAGTGGGGGTGTGTGTGGCTCACACACTCACCCTGCCATCTGACTCCAACTAGACCACAGGACCTTTGCATGACCTTCAGAACCAGGACATACAATTCTGACATGTTTACCTGGTCACCGTGTTCTCAGCAATAAGGCCTACTACATGCCCTCCCCTCCCCTCCCCTACACACACACACATCCATATGCACAGTTGTGCATCCACACTCAGTCGCAGGCACACATAAATACACTTCTAAATGGCTCAGAGATATCAAACAACACCACATACGCAAACACACACTCTTCCTCTCTCTCTTCGTCTCTCTCACACACACAAACAGACACACACACTTTTGGGTACTTGGCCCTGCAGTCAAAACCACAGAGATCCTGTGTCTCTTTAGCGCTGACATGTGAAAAAATAAACAAACTCGGTACAACAGTGAACAATTCCATCCCTCCGCCTTTTCTTCCTGCCCCCCCCAACCCCTCCGACCTCCCCCCCCCATTTGACTCCCTACGGAACTGCATCCAACCCCCAAGGACCCATGACATCGCCCGTCCGTGTCTCCTGTGAACTCTAACCCAGAGAGAGAGAGAGAGACAGAGAGAGAGAGAGAGAGAGACAGACAGAGAAAGAGAGACTCAGAGACAGAGAGAGCGAGAGACCCAATGTTCTATATCAGTGTGCTAAGCCCAGGTTCCAGGAAACCAGTCTGCTATGGCAACATGGACTTTATACCCCAACATGGACCCCCCACCATTTCTTTATTTCTTTCTGTCTGTTTTCTGCCTGTATCACTCCCTCCCTCCATCCATCCATCCTTTCCCGAAACACAGAGAGTAAGAACAACAGGCCAGCTCATTTCAACTTGAAAGTCAGCATTCCAACCAACTTCAACCATGCTCTGCTCTCCTCAAACGCCTGTGACTAATCCAAGCCATAGCATGTGTTTGTGTGTGTGTGTGTGTGCATGTTCACGTTTGTTGTAGCATGACGAGAAGCCTCTCTGATGGATCTCTCTTTGTGAAAACAAGCAGAAGGAATGTTGACATTCCTCAGCCATGTTTTTCTGCCTTGGCAGCCAACATGGCCAACATCAACGGTCAACAACGAATCAGCATGCTGTCACACAGGTTGCTAAGATACTTTTTAGGTGACTGATACATGCAATCCAGTAATACCTACTGCCTGTCAAAGCCATATCACTAAAACACTGTAAAACAGACACAAAATGGTGGATAGTCAGGGACACTGCACAGGAAGTCACCTTTGACCTGTGACATCACAGCTGGCAACCTCTGGGACCCTGCTGCATCCTGGGATAGCAAAGATGTACCTAGAATACACTGCTGCCGTGCAGATTTGGACCAATCTGCTGACAGCTTCCCTTGACAACGTGATTGTCTGAAGTACATCCCATAACAGTCACATCCACAGGACTGCACTAAGTACGAAAGGTTCACAGGTCGATCTGAGAGACAGAGAGAAGATGCCTGAGAGAGAGAGTGAGTGAGCGAGAGAAAGCGAGCAAAGATGACCGAGAGAGAGAGAGACAGAGAGAAGATGACAGAGAGAGAGAGAGAGAGAGAGAGAGAGAGAGAGAGAGAGAGAGAGAGAGAGAGAGAGATAGGAGAGAGAGAGAGAGAGAGAGAGAGAGAGAGGCGTGTAGCGTAGCAGTACTTGAGTCCTGTCCTCATCCGTCTTCCCGGCGGCATCTGCGCAGTTTTATGGCAGTATTCCCAGGCTGCAGCGTTGCCTGGCGATAGTCTGGCTGTCATTAGCTAAGTGGTGCTGGATGACTGGGGGTCGAGCAATCGATAACAGAGGAGGAGGGGAGACGACCGAGCCACATGAGAGACCAGAGACTCATTCTGGTGGCCAGTGACAGCTACGGCCATGAAGGTCCAAATTGTCATCTACACAGGATATGATGTCACACAGAACAGGTATGACAGTGGAATTCATGAGAGGATAGAAAGAGGGTGTGTCTGTGTGTGTGTGTGTGTGTGTGTGTGTGTGTGTGTGAGATAGAGAGAGGGAAACTGGATGTGTCCAGTGTCCGGTCTGTCTGTGGGGATCAAAAATAACTAGGTAATTATTTGCAAATGCTGGAGTGCTTAAGGCATGCTCCGAGATAGGAAATAATAATTATAAAAGTATTTCCACAATGTCCTCTGAGACTGTGCTGGCATCTGGAGAAGGTGTGTGGACATGCGTGCGTAAGAAGAGAACTTTTCTCAACTTGTCATCTGCCTGTGGACCTCTTGCCATCCTCCCTCCCTCCCCTCCCTCCACCGCTTAACACGTTGTAATTAAACCTGACAACAATAATTATAGTATGGTGTAAATGCAGTCCAACTCTTCCCCACCGCCCACCCCCCACCCCCCACCCCTCTCCCACAGGTGCAGACAGAGGCAGGTGTAGTGACCGCATCAGCTTGCACTCAGACAGCCAGTAGTGAAGTCTCATTCTAAACAGAGCCCAGAGATAAACACCACCCGGTCCCAGAGGAGTCTACGAGGATGCTACCAGACACAAGCCGCTGAACCAGATCTGACGAGCAGGTACAGACAACTTTGTTAGCATACATTAAAACACTGGAAGCTCTTACTGAACACTGTAAATACTGGTGTAACTAGGGCAGCCTACCAGGCTCCTCCCCCTCCACTCCCCACCCATGATCTGATAGGCCGGGACAGATGTAAACAAGCCTAACAAGGATGGGTTCTGTCCGGGCATGCTCCGTGGCCTGCTTATCTCTCCTAGGACACGTGGTAGAGCTGCTGCTGTCTGGAATGGAATGCAGCCCAGGCCAAGACAACCAGCATCAACACACGCGCACGCACACACACATAAATCCCTAATTAAAGTCCTTTTGACACATGCATGGGAGTGCACACACACTTTCTCTTTCACTCACATAGATGCAGCAAACACCACCTCGGATGCAAACACCACCTCGGATGCCGGACGGACGTAGAATCGGGACGGTTTATTCAAAACAGGCTCTTCCCCTTCCACACCCCGCTCCACTCCTCCTCCTTCCTCTTTCCCTCTTCTCTACTCACTCTCTCCCTCTCTCCTAACCCCCCCTCTCTATCTCTCTCTCGCTCTCTCTCCTAACCCCCTCAACGTGTCTCCAGGTGGACATTCTGAAAGAAATAAGAAAAGCCTTGAGGACGTTTCTGTACCTAGAGACACTCTATTTTAGTCTGTGTGTTAGCGTGTGTCTGTGTGTGTTAAGTGAGTGTGTGTGTGTGTGTGTACGTGTATGAGTGTCTCATCTCTCGCAACTTTTTAATCTCCAGTCTCCTGTCTTTCCGGCTCGAGTGTGAGAACCCTGAGGTAAAAGTGCTGAGTCACCACCCAGTCAGTCAGTCAGTCACTACCGCTCCTCAACAACATCACCCTTTCACCTCTCTCTCTCTCTCTCTCTCTCTCTCCTCTGTCTCAAGCAGGACAACATTCAGAATGTCAGCTCTTGTCAATCATCAACTCACCCTTGCAAAGCTCTCACAGTATCCTCAATGGGCGCATCCACTGGATGACCGCTCTAAATATTCTGCCCAGTGAATCCACACGGTCTCATTTGATTGGCTGTTACTCGTGACCTCATAGGAATATGATGAGTCACTGAATCTCACTGTGGCCAACAGCCAGGTAGTTGGCGACTGTTGGCCAATAGCCAGATATCTGGGTTACTGTTGGCCAATAGCCGTGTAGCTGGGTTACAGTTATTTTCTCCCAATAGAAAATAACTGATATCCGTCATTGATTGGCTCCATCCCTGAGGGTTGGTATAGAGGCCTGCCAGGTTTACTCGCTGAAAGGACGTTCTGTCTCTTTCACACAGAATATATCTTTCCTTCTCCAGTTACTCTCATTCTTCTGTCCCTCTACCTATTATCCATCACTCTACCAAGCCCCCTCTCTCCCTCACTTGTTTTTGTCTTTCATTCCTCTTTCCATTCATCTATTATCCTACCTCCTTCTCATTCTCTCTCCTCCCTCCATCTTGAGTGAGTGTAGCTCTCCAGAGGTCAGGGATCAGGGGTTAGGATTGCAGGGTGGCCAACATCCTGGAACTTCATCGCCATGGCCACCATTCATCCAATCAGCAAGACCCTCTTTTGTCCCCAGGAGGTATGGCGGGAAATTCAAAATGCCCTCAAAGACCCCCCCCTTCTTATCTTCAATGGATCAATACATTAATTTGTATTGTATTCTAGAACATACCATGTTGGACATCCAGGGAGATCTGGATTGACAGTTAAGCACACCCAAATATAAAGGACTTCCCATTTCTGGTTTATCACATGAGTGTGTCTATCCTACAAAGAGTTGTGAATGACAAGGAACCACTGAAACAGTATAGAAGGCTGCTCTGGCATCAGTTCTTATTGAACTTAGAGGCCTTTGTTAACAAGACATATCGTCATCCACAACATCTGGGATGATAGAGGGAGGGAGGATGACGATGGAGAGAGAGGGAGAGAGAACACCCCGGCTCAACTTCTAATGGAAATACAGATAGAGTATTCCCAGAATGCACTGTTCCCTGCTTGATAATCGCGTAGAGGGACAACAGGAGCATTGAGGGAGAGAGTTGCTGTCACTGTCCATCCAGAGGGGGAGGGAGAAAGAGAGAGACAGAGGAAAAAGAGAGAGAGATAGACAGAGTAGAAGGAGTGAGAGAGCAAGAGACAGGCAGAGAAAGAGAGAAGCAGAGGAAACCAGTCTGAATTTCAGAAAAGGATACTGGTGAAGATGAGGCATACTAAGTTATAGTATCCATTTGTCATAGTAATAAAATAGCAATAATCTATCATAAATAACGCCCTGTATGCGACACAATGCACTGCCTGGTCCTGGTGTGTGGGGCCTTCGGTCCTTGTGGACTCTGTGTTCCCTTTTCCCAGGGGACAAGTAGGGGTAATCGGGTAAACAGCCCAGTCTGCTGGCCTGGTAGCCTGGTGCTCTAGCAAATGGCACATGTATTAGTGGGTGCAGAGTCTTCCTAGAGAGCTGTGTCTGGGCTGCAAAGGCCCCAATCTGACAGGCAGCCAAGGTGCGGGCTGCTAATGCACCACCTGTGAGCAGCAGCACAGCCTCGGATGGGTCCTCATCCTTGTTCCCGGCGCCAGGGTGTTTGTGTGTGTGTGCACGAGTGTGTTTGTTAAATGTGTCAAGACTGCATGTGTGTGTGTGTGTGAGTGAGGAGTGAGTGAGTGAGAGTTAACTGTTTGCAGTGTGTGCTACTTACATTTACATTTAGCAGATGCTCTTATCCAGAGCGACTTACAGTAAGTACAGGGACATTCTCCTGAGACAAGTAGGGTGAAGTGCCTTGCCCAAGGACACACCGTCATTTGGCATGGCCGGGAATCGAACTGGCAACCTTCTGATTATTAGCCCGATTCCCCTAACTGCTCAGCCATCTGACTTCCCTATGATAAAGTTGTCTGTTCCTGACTGACATGAAGCCAAATGTAGAGTGATCGATGTATAGTCCACCGCACACACCATAAACTTCCTATATGTCATGTCTGAACTTAACAAAAGAGGAAGAGAGAATCACAACAACTTCCCCTAACGTCCCGTCCCGACCCATCAGTCTGACTCCTTCCTCATCGAGAAAACTCCTCGTCTTTCATCTCCCCATCTCCTCCTTTTGGGGGGAGGGAGCCAGATGTATTGACCAATGGCCATACATCTTTTGAAGAAAGAATGTATAACCCCACCCCTTTGTGTAGAAGGTTTACTCTGTACAGTGGTATGTTCGCTGCATGTCAAGTCTGTGTGGGTTGACCAGCAGTCTTCTGGAAGTATCCAGGACTCCCTTGGAGAAGAGACACGGGGGCGTTCTCTGGATGAACACAGGTCCAGCACATTCCAACATATGGGGGTCATAGAGGGGTTAGGACCAGTCAACCTCACAGCCCAAGTTAAGCTGGTCATATTAGCCATCTCTACAGGAACTGATAGGAGGTCCACATTAACCATCAACATCCTGTCCTTCACCTTCAGAAGGGCAGGAGTGTCCCTGAGTCTGAGGATGTTTGGACAGGCTGGATGGGACAGGCTGGATGGGACAGGCTGGATGGGATAGAACAGACCAGATACTTCCTGCATTCCTGAAACTAGCCTATCACAGAATAGGTTTAATCAGACTCTGGCTTATCAGAGAGAGCCTGGGAGGCTGGATAACCTTTCACTGGCCAGACCAACTATCTCTCTACAGGACTAGAGAGAGGAGCTTCAGAAAGGATTGTTTTCAGGGCAGGGGGGTATTCCAAGGACTGAAGACAGATTTCAGATTGAAACTAGTCTGCTTAGTCTTACTTATTTTTGTTGATAGTTAATTCTTTGATTACTCACTCATAGACTTATATGGATGGCTGTAATCCTCAAGTTTTATGACAAGAACCACTACTGCCGAGTGGCCTTGTTGAGAAATTCCTCTTGTGATCGAATAGACTATTTATCTACCACAGTGAATTGTTCAAAGGTCAAACTAGCCTTTTGGCGCACAGAGAAAGAGAGACCGAGAGAGAGAGAGAGAGAGAGAGAGAGAGAGAGAGAGAGAGAGTGGTAAGGAGTGAATTCCTAGTTTGATAAACTTTTGACTGTGTGACCTTAGCCGTGGAACGTGGACTCGTTTCAAGTCAATTACCCGTGGTCACCACATTCCTCCAAGCCACAGCGCTGTGTAACACATAGCCACCGGACTATTTATTAAAACGAGCGAAATCCCCTAAATAACAAACACGGCTGAAAAAACACCACACTACACTAGGTCTGACAGGATATTTAACACCTGACTGATACAGCAATTCTTAAAACGTGAAAATATGTTTTCAAACATAGCCTACTGTTGCTCAAGTCCAGTCAACCGACAGAAAGAGAAGAGGGACGGGGACAATTATTGACAGGGCAGCAGAGCACAGGAACGCAAACAACCCATGGCCGTTTGTCAACAAGTCACAACACATTTATGTCGTTGGAACTCATACGATCAGTTCACTATGGGCGAAATGAAGCCTATGAAAAATGTGAACTAGGAGGGGCCTTTATGCGGACTCCGCAATCTCACTCAGCAAAATCCATTCACCGGCGGGGCCAGGCACCACATACAACCCGACATTAGAATGGGGAAGAGTCTGTCGGTCCACGTTACGTAATTGCGTGATTTGATCTGATAAATCAATCTTGGTAAAATGATGACGCTACAACTTGCAACATTATAGTAATCCCAAAGCACGGAAAATGAATTTACTACACACACTGACGCTAACAAGTTTTTTTCTTCTATTCGCTTTCACCTGTTTGTACAGTAGCCATATGCTAAAGTGCTTCAAAACTGAAGCAAGTCATGGGAGTGAATGTTGGGTGTATGAGAAAGCATAGTGACAACGTACTGGAAACTATCCACTGACATAACGTTGCTGGTTACATATCCGATCGCCCTTCCTAGTACGCAGTCAGAAGAAAGCCACTGCGCCCAGAGGCAGCCCCGCCATGGGCCGTGGCCTCCCCACACCCGCCCACCCGGTTCCTCCGGGGGGAGAATGACAGCAGCTGCCTTGTCTAATGCAACGCTACCCGGTGAGAGACGATTTGTACTGATATTCACTAAGAATCTTGGCCACTTTCTCTACCCCAACGCACATTTACGCACGGCAAGTCGACACAGCGTTATCGCCCATGTCTACATTACTATATAAATGTAAAAGCTCCCTAGTGTTCATCATTCACATGTGCTTGAAAATCATCGAGAAGATAATTGCCTACAGAAGTACACGCATGATCCCTAGACTTCCTGAGATTACCATCACACGTCTATTCCCTTTATTTAATCAACAATATTTAGAGATTTCCCCTCTGACATTAATAGGGAAAATCTCCAAAACAAGAACAGCTTGAGAAGGCCTGACAAGCCCAGTCCACACCAGATCGTTCGCAGACCCGTTTTTCTGCACATTTTTTTCTAGCCTCAAAAGAGATTTACTTTTTATGACCCCACCGCTCCAAGCCAGTTAGATTTTTTTTTCAATCTGGGCTACAACATTTTAATTTAAAACAGCAATGTCGGCCGTAGACATTGTTGTGTGTAAGTTTTTTTAGCGTTAAATTCAGTGTAAAATTTAGGGGCAAATGACTGAAACATACCATAGCTTTCCTCTCTCTCCCGTTCACTCCTTTCTCTGTTATGGTCACAGTGTTTCGCCGACCAGATTCTCCAACCGGCGCGAGGATTTTATCAATAAAACGAAGGGAAAAAACGTGTAACAGTCACATACATGTCGATCCCCTTTAGGTCAACGCGTAGTACTTATGGTGTCCTTTAAAATCAAGTCTTCATTTTTACTGGTGTGAAGTTTTCAGCACTGTAAGCATTCCAAGTTCCTGGTCTGACCTCGAGGAGACAAAAACAACCAAATTAGAACGACAAAGATTCTGTAGCCTAGACTACTAATTCAACCTCTCGTCCGCTAGATTTTCTTGAAAGGGAAGAGGGGGCGTTGGATAGGCTTGTTTCGCTGTGTCTTCCCTTGCTTCACCACGTTGTTTAGTCCAATTATTATTTCCTTTGTTGTGTCCAAAACACAGCGCTGCCCAGACTGGATTCCAGTATCAGTCCGACATCGCGAGCGAGTGCTCCGAATCTCAAAGCAACTAGTAATTTGTTTCGTTTGACAGTATCAATTTACACGCTGCCCGAATATGTGACGGGGTGTACTGTAAGTGTATTTTTTTTCCCAGCTTCCCAATAATGGCGGACCTCTCCCGAATCTTGCCTCTCCTCCTATTCAGGGAGAATAGTGAGCGAAAGAGAGAGCGAGAGGGAGAGCGAGCTGAACGGCAGTATAGTCTCGCCCAGTGGCGCAGGAACACAATTACAACAAACACACGCACACAAACACAATTAAGATTTAATTGCTTCTTGGCTACTTGTTCATTGTATCGCGTTTTGTTATTTTATAATAGCCTACACTTTTGTTAAAGCGCCAAGACTGCATAACCAGTTGGAAACAGAATCCCTGTTTATTTTTGTATTCTAGTAGGCCTGCTATTATAATGTTCTTACATTTCAAAGAGCAAAACAACCGTTTTATAATATAACAACAACTCATTTTCCTTTGAAGTAGTTAAAATCATTGGCTGTTGATATGTGGTAGGCCTACTCACAAAAGACGGCATGATATGTATTGTTTGTGTGTGCGCAAGCGTGCGTGGTGTGGTCTGACATTCCTGCTTCCAATATCCACTATATATCTCATTCTAGGACAGGGGGAAATCAGGGAAGAGAATGTAACGGCTCTCTATTCTCACCAAAAAATCAATGTTCTCAAAGGTTATTCTAAGCCCTATCTCCAGCCAGGCACTCCAGCACCTGGCTGTTGAGCTGTTGTTAATCCACGTATTAATCAAGTTCAATCAGAATGTACTGGTGTTGACAACGAGGCATTTGCAGGGTGTCACGTACCATGAAAACACATAGCCATCATTGTCAAAGAAAAAAACTGTAAACAGTTGTCAGAAATGTCAGAGATATTTCCAATATGGAGACTGTGTGGGTCAACTAAAGTTGCTATGGTCAGAGAACTGTCTAAATGGTGCTGGATAGTCATGTAACAATTCAAACAGATGTTTAGTGGCTTTGGGACGTTGTCATGCATGGAATCTCTAGATTGCTTATTATTTGTTTTCTCTCACTCAATCATTCACTCATTTGCTCTCTCTCTACTCGTCTCTCTCTCTCTCTCTCGCTCTCTCTCTCTCTCTCTCTCTCTCTCTCTCTCTCTCTCTCACTCCTCCCTTGACCTTCTCTGTCTACATGCCACATCAATCCGGCTGTGACTAAATGTTCCTATGCTCAGTTTTGGCCACCATAAAATCTTTTCAAAAGGCCACACAAAACAACATGGCAGCTAGCGGCGCTGTATAACCTAATCTCCTCATTTGGAACGGAAAACATTGTTCCATGAAGACATGCTTGAAAACTGTGAACATTACACATTCTAAATTCTGTTAAACACTCCACCACTCTAGCTCACCCCTCCTCTCTCTCTCTCAATCTATCTGGTATGTCTCTCTGTCCTCAGAATGCAGCACCACTGGAACAGATAGTCTGGGTTCAAGGTACAGGGTGCCTTCGCTCTTCTCACATGAGTCCACAGCAGGCTCCTGTCCAATCACATTAGTCTGTCGATTGTCAACCATATTTGCATGACCTCAATCACACAGAACAAGATAAGCAAGGGTCAGAGTTCAAGTTTCAATCTGCCCATTTCAGGTCCTTAGCAGGGCCTGTGGCATAGTGGGCGACCACAGACTCCAGGTCCATCTACAGACACTCTGGAGGCTTTGTATTCTAGCTTGTCATGGTCTCCAGGCTCTGGACAGATATTCAGGATAGTCATCACAAAGTTTGGTTTATGCATTGTTTGTTTAGTGAGGAAGGACTATAAACTCTGTTGGACTTATGGAAACAGTGCAGCAAAGCAAATACATTACACAAGTGAAGAAAGGGGGAGAGAGAAGGAGAGAGAAAGAGCAAGGAGAGCTGTTTTCTGCTCGGTTTCCTCCTATTTTCTCTTGCTCTCTATTCCACCTCAACTCTGTCTGCAGCTGAAATATTTCTGGGTCCCAGGGGCGAGTACATTCCTCCCACTCACTGTTGTGCAATCCCTGACAATCACTGCCCCCCCCTCCACCCCTGCCTCCCCCTCTTTCTGCCTCCCACCGTTGTTCCTCCCCCTTCTGCCTCTCCCCTCCTTGCATCCCCCCTGTACTATTCGTTCTCTACCCTACCTCCCCCCTCTGAACCCCCTTCCCCTATCATCTTTTCCCCCTTCTCTACCCCCCTCCCCCCAACCTCATTTCCCTCCCCCTTTGTGCTTCCCCAAACAGTCCTCCAGCCTGGATCAGAGCAGAGAGAAGCTGTCTGGACAATGTTCTGAGGCAGATCTGCTCTACCCACCAGACCAGTAAACAAACACAGGACCCTGATTCTGCAGAAAACAGACTCGTGTGATGTAACCCCTAAAAGGCTGACCTTCCATTTTGTCACTGCTTGATGTGGCTTTGGAGGGTGAAATACACTAAAAAAAAGGCACTGTCCAACTTACTCAAAGATATAATGTGTGTTTTGTGACGATGGGGTTTTGTTTCTGCTGATCATGGTTGTTTTATCTAAGTTTTCCTGGCATTCATATTGTGTTCTTAAGAGAGAGCAGAGAGGCTGTAGCAATAAATAGGATACAGACTTGATGAAGGATGGAGCCTACAGTAATCTACTGTTGCCAGCAGCCAAATATGAGTATGGGTAGATTTTTTTTACACTATAAAAATTAATGGGTGGGATATAATCGATGCATAAAACTACATTTGTATATGTTTCTAACTTTTAACCTATATCATTGAAATTATATTTTTAGACTTGAGAAAGGCATTCATTGGATCGACCACAAAAGTACCAATTCTGGTTCTTGTAGTGAAATACAAGGAATGATAATGTTTTGAAAGAAGATTCAAACTAATTGTCCCACAATCCCTTGCGTCCTATCTTGTGACTTTGTTTGAGCAAATTCGCCTTTGAAATAAAAGCATAACTTGAAATGTTAAGTTGTGAATTGCATTTCGACCAGGTTCGAATTAAACGATTTCTGATTATAAAAAGTCACACAAGCGTTAAGAGCGCATACTACTACAGTTTTATTTTTATATAAAAAAATAGTCTCGTAGGTAATTAGTGAGACAAACAAGCTGTAAAATAGCAACCTGAGCATGTCCAAAATGTGGGAGATTGGAGAGAAAGATAACATGAATCTTGTGAATTATTTTATTGTAAATGTGTCCTTTATTTTCCCACTATATTGGGAATAGAAAGTGTATTACTCACGTTAAAATAAAACAAATAGGCTAGTTGTTTCTCTCGTGACCTTTATTTTGAAAACGTAAAGAACTCATCCTGAAAGGAGAGCCTAGCTGCCAGGAAAGAACAGCGGACAAGCTGTCGATTAAATAGGCCTATTATTGCAAATACATGTAAAGAAAACATAAAACGTGCCACACAAAGGGAATATATATAGCTGAAATCACCCACTCTTTGGAAAAGACAATGGTATGTTTGCAGTTTTTTCAGTTATGTTTATTTTTTGTCAAATTCCACTAGTTCACCTAGCATCCTGGGTTAGCTAGCTAGCTATTTCATGTTAGCCGCTACGCTAGCTGTCACCCGTTCATTCATTGAAAAGAAAAGGTAATTGAGCAACTTGGAATACGATTTAATTCAAGAACATGTCAGTTATTTTGAGTGAATGAATGTCGTATGTGTAGCTCTTCATACACAGTAATGTGCATCTAGCTTCGGACACCAGGGTGCGGTAAGGCTGCTACTGTACTAATCAGGCTCAACAAACTTCAAATTCAGTACCAAAGAGATAGCTACTGTTGCAATCGAATACTTTCTTTTGTTGCTAACTAGATTACCTACGTTGTGATATTGCTATGTACAGGAAACCGATAATTGAATTGCATATCAAGAGGGAACAGAGTTACTCTGGTAATCCGTTAGCTAACTGTACTAGTCAGCCATGTCCTATTTTGAAGATGTGGAGACCCAGTGTGCTCAGAGCATCTGTAACTCTCAGTCTTCCTTAAAATGTCTGTCTGTCTGCCTCCACACCCCACTGCATCCTCCTTCTCTCCCCCCCTTCCCCCCCCCCTCCTCTTCCCCCCGCCCCCCTCCTCTTACTCCTCCTCCCCCTCCTCTTCCTCCTCCACCCTCCCTTCCTCCACCTCCCCCCCTTCCTTCTCCACCTCTTCCCCCATCCTCCACCTTTCCACCCTAATCCTCCTCCACATATGCCTGCTATTCTCTTCATCCCTCTCCCATGTCCTTCTCCCACCCCAGATCCGCTTCATCCTGATCCAGAACCGAGCGGGGAAGACCCGGCTGGCTAAGTGGTACATGCAGTTTGATGACGACGAGAAGCAGAAGCTCATCGAGGAGGTCCACGCTGTGGTCACGGTCCGTGATGCCAAACACACCAACTTTGTGGAGGTTTGGACAAACTTGATATTCCACAACTGTGACTTTGTGATGAAAAGCCTGGATTTCTGTTTCTGTTATTGGCTTGTCTCTGGTTCTGCAGCTCAGATTCTGAGGGCACAGGTCTGGGTGTGGACTCTTCATCCTGTCACACAGATCAGATTTCATGTTGAGCATGTCGGCGTGTTTTGTGTTGCATCGTCTCCACAGTTCAGGAACTTCAAGATCATCTACAGGCGCTACGCTGGTCTGTACTTCTGCATCTGTGTGGACGTGACTGACAACAACCTGGCGTACCTGGAGGGCATTCACAACTTTGTTGAGGTAGGACATGCATGCATACACACACCAGCACACAAACACATACATGCACCGAAACGTAGACAACCAGAGGAGCTTGGAGAAGACGAAGGGGGTGGAGCTTTGTGCTGGGGGTTCCAGGCTCGGTGTGTGGGTGTGTCAGGACGGCGACCGTCAGAAGGCCATCAGAGGTGAAGATGTCCTGTACTGTGTTCCAGGTGCTGAACGAGTACTTCCACAACGTGTGCGAGCTGGACCTGGTGTTCAACTTCTACAAGGTAGGAAGCCTCCCCTCTCTGTCCCCGGTGGAAAACAACCGTCAAACTAACATGGCACGACATCTCCCGACAGCTATATTTAGAACAGTGAGGAGAGAAGCTGAGAGGTGAAATGAGGTATGCGAGGGAGGAGGAGGTGGCGAACATCATATATTTTCTTTCATTTAGTTAAAGTGGTGACACCATGGCAACGGGTACATAATGCATGATCACAACAATAAAGTTAATTACGTTCACCCACCTCAAATTGACACACACGCACGTACACACACAAGCTTGCACACACATACACACACCTCACTGAAAAGAAGCGGAAGGTAATTAACTTGCTGATTGCTGTCCCCGTAACATCGAGTATGATAATTATCCTTTACATGCTCGTTTAAGATCTCCCACTCTCAACCGTAGACGCGCTGTCGCCCACGTTGCAAGTTAGCGCGCAACGTGACATCTGGAGATTCTCAGAGGAAGGAAAAAGAGAGAAAAAGTTCACTAATGAAAGAAAAACAAGTTTACCAAGCCAGGGAAAAGATGTTAGAAGTTGTGTTCCTGTTTAGAACTGCTTTCCCCCGAACCACCTGTCTCACTCTGCTATATCATTCTGTGCTATAACCTTCATAAGGTTCTCTCTTTCTGCTCTCTCCACATCCTCTTTTCTTGTCTCTCTTTCTCGGCTCTCTCGCCCTCCCCTCCCCTCTCTCTCTCTCCAGGTGTACACAGTGGTGGATGAGATGTTCCTAGCAGGAGAGATCCGAGAGACCAGCCAGACCAAGGTCCTCAAGCAACTGCTGATGCTCCAGTCTCTAGAGTAGAGAACACCTCCCTTTTCCCTTCATCACCCTTCATCACCTCCACCTTCTCCATCCATCACCTCCACTTCCTGTCCCTAAGCTCCCCCTCCCCTTCTGCTTCTCCGGCAGAGCTCTGGTTCAGCTCAGTCAGCCAGACAGTCCATCCGTCCTGGGCTGCCAGTTCTGCTGTTACTGGGTTAGTCTTCATTGGTGGAGACCGTGAAAACAGTGCACCAATCTGGCAACCATCCCCCCTTTTTTCTTCCTTCAGTGTCACTACTCGTGTAGCTAACAAGCACCATGAAAAATAACTTTGTGTTTGTCTGGGATTAGCTTTCACTGCAGTCTGCTGAGAGCCTGTTGAAGACCTACATCAGAGTAAAAGGGGTTGCTCTGACAAGTAGAGCCTTGAGGAGGGCATTCTGGGTATTGTAGTCTTAGCGTATCACTCCCCTGTGAATATGGAACGTGGTTCAAATGTTGTTTTACATGATATTGATGTACAAGACTGTGTTGATTATGTATCGTATATGGTTCTGTCCTATATCCAATATGATATAATACGTTAGGCGCCCTTGATATGTATTACGTAGGACCAAGAAAATAAAGGGTCCCTAAAGTGCAATCTTTTCATTGAAGTCACTCATCTCAAGCATCAGGTGTGTCTGACCCTGGTGACTGCACATGGTGCTTGTTAGCTACACCTAGATATCATTTCAATTCGCACACACCCCAGTAATCTCAACATAGACTGAGTGATGGACAACACAAAACCAAATAGAAATCCCAGTCAATGGAAATATAGAGCGATATATTTGAGTTAATAAGGCAGTACTGTGCAGTTTAGTTTTTGTATGGTGTATGGTATGTATACAGTGTATCTTATGTGTGTTTGAAACTTGAGTGCTGCCCATTCCAGACCTCTAAGCCCCACCCCCCTGCCCAATGTCCTGTGGTCGAGTACAAATGCATTCAGGTTGGAAATGATTCCATTTCAAACCCTCCCAGTTTCTCATACCAGTATGAGCTGAGGTGTCCTTACTGACCAGTGGCTTAATGATGAACGACCACTACTCTGGGAAGGGTTGCCATTCTTTTTACAACCCTAAAATGTGTCCTTCCTTATATTCTTTCCTCGAGGCAACATCCGATCTAACGAGTTTGGATCGGCGCGTTTGCTTCTATGCACAGATGTGACCGATGCAGCCCTCATAAGATTAGTGATTTCTCAAAGGAAAGATTGATAGTATGCACTGACTCTACGAAGACACTATAGTCTGCTTCCCACCCCTCTCCCTCATCATCCTTCAACCTCCGACGTTCACCTTCACATTTTTCATGTGATTATATGGTCTGTATGTAATTCTTTTGATTTGGCTGTAGTGAGAGATGTACTGCTGTTCCCCCTGAGTCAGTTAGGTAATGAGGTGTTAAGGTGTGTCATTATCCTGTCGGTCAACCGGCCATGCTCTTGTGTATTCCAGTCGATGTATATCAAAAAAACAAACATGAAATACTCAAATTGTTTTAAAGGCCTGACGTTTGTTACACGTTTTGATGTTCTATGTCATTACCTTTTTGTTGTTAAATCCACCTGACTTATTATTTTTTAATGGAAGGCAGTTTTCCTAAGATTGTGTGGTCCCATGGGACCCTCTGGTGGTGGTGCAGCAGCATAGCTCCCACCACAAGCCCACTCACTATTCCACTCACCAGTGAGGTCATTCTCCCAGCCTACAGGACATCAATAAGCTGATCAATATATCCACTTATGCTGCATTAACCCTCCCCTGCTGTTACTGCATTGACGCATGGACATGACATCTGACCATGACACCCTCAGAGCTGTACGTGACTGATGTGGTCTGGGATATGCTGCCCCGCCCCACCCAGCTGTCTGGACTCTGGATTGGGTTACTGGTTAAGGACTGGAAGTAGGAAGACGACAGGAAGTGATGTAGCACCATGGACAGTGGAAGCCAGAGAAAATATCAAATAGTTGGACTCATAATGGTCCTAGTAGGGAATAGATCTAATAAGACCAATGTTACACTAATATTGGACCTACAGGAAGTGTGCTGTAGCACCACTACTGATACTATACTTAACTGATTGAATAACTACTTACCCATTCTGCTCCCTTTGATATAAACCAAGTACATTGGTTAAGAATGACAGTCTTGTTTCTGTCATTAGTGCACCATTGTTTCACTACAATGTGTGTATAAACTGGAAACAAGTAAAGAAACGTTGTTAAACAAGACTCAGGAGAGCCGTGAGTGATCACAACACACAGACAACTAATGACTAGCAGCAGATGGGATTTCAACAAAACAAAATACTTAACAAAAAAACAGGGCAAGAAAGTTTAATCCATAACTCTTTCATATCAATGGGGAACACATTTTATTTACAGCACAGATTCACTCCAAATGTACAGTAGTTTTGAAGGCAGTTAAATCATACTGGTTACTAAGCAACAACTGAGTTTCTGAATAGGGGAGGGGGGGGGTTCAGACAAAAACAAAATCAATCTATCATCACAGCCACTCTAGTGCTTAGAAAGCTTCCCAGACAAGACAGAATCAATGCATGTACTGGGTATAGTTCAGAAACCTCTCAAGTGGAGATAAAATAGCTTTTCTGAATGGAAATAAACAAACAGCAACAATGTAAGCTCTTTGCTTTCAACATCAGCCATGATTACTGAGGACTTGTATTGCTGGCTGAGAAGAGACAGCCTCCACGCGGCACATGAAGGCTTTAAGACTGAGTGGAACGATGAGCCAAGCAGGGTTCATGATAAGACAACAGAGGGGTGGGCTGTGGGAGTGATGTCATCACTAAGAGACACAACCAGGTGCAGGATGAGGAGGAAATCTCAGTTGTTCTTTAGTAAGGAATGACCCCACCTTTGCTAATTAAAGTTACATAGATAATTTCAATCAATATAAATTTGTACAGTTCTATAGTAAAAGTATATAAACTCAACGCCTCAAATGAAAAGTGCACTTGCAGTTAAGGAACAGAGACATGAAAGAATCGCGCAAAAAGATTGACGTTTAAAAACGACAAGCAAAAGTATAAAATGGTCTCTGATTGATGATGTCACAATTAAACGTGTCATGTTTAAACTATCACTCATACCTTAACAAACTACCTGGAGGAGCCTGGCAGCCAAAAACCTGGAGGTGCATTTGATTTACCTCTTGGCTGGAGCCTGATGCAACCGTTCCATTGGTCTGATTACTGGGAGTATAAATCAAACGCACCTCAATTTGTGGTATCTGATATGAGGTTGGTGTGCGTACAGGTTGTTCCATACAGGAAACAGTGTACAGTACATCCACAAAGCCACGTATACTTTCTCTAATAAGGCTTTCTCCATAGTGCATTCAACAAAACTTGAAACATAGTCCTCAATTTGGACTCAACTACAAATACATCTAAAAGGGACAATGTTTAGGAAGCTTGTCCTTTTAGACATTTGGGCCATTATGATAGGATAAACCTGGTCTCCTTCCTCCTGCTAAGCCCACCTCCCACCTGCTCATAGACCAACCAGACCAGAGAGAATCACCAATGTAGAGGTCATTGAATAAGGAGTCCTCAGTTCCCAACAGCCCATTTAATTGGTTAAACCGGGGGTAGGCAACCCTGGTCCTAGAGAGCCGCTGTCCTGTATGTTTTAGATGTTTCCCTGCTCCAGCACACCTGGTTCAAATTAATGGGTTGTTATCAAGCTCTGTGGAAGCCGGGTAACGACCATTCATTTGAATCAGGTGTGCTGGAGCAGGGAAACATCTAAAACATGCAGGACAGCAGCTCTCTAGGACCAGGGTTGCCTACCCCTGGGTTAAACCAATCAGCTTGTTTGTGTTTGGATCATAAAGTGGCAAGACAGCCAATGAGGTGAGGGTCAATTCAGGTCTGGTTATCATCACAGTGTGGATGGGAGGAGTTAGACAGAGGTGCTCAGTGCAAATCAAAGGATTCAGTTGCCATGGTGAAATCTAATTATTTAGTCACCATGGCAAAGTTAGTTAAATGGCTGGGTTGTCAGCATATACAACTAGTATATTTGGTTGTCCCTGTGGTGTTGTAAAGGCAACATGCAGTTACAGTTGTTTATAAACAAGAAGAAATGTTGAAAAAGATGACCCTCTATAACTGACATTCAGCTGGAGATGAGAATGGTAAGACTGATGATGGTGTGTGTGTTGATAAAAACAAGGGCGAGGCTTAAAAACAGGACAGTGGCCCTACACATGACCCTTGACCCTGATCTCTCTCCCCCAGGCACAGTTCGCACTGTGGGGTTTCCCAGGCCATGTCACAGGGTCCAGGTCAACCCCAAGGTGTCCTCCTCAGACAGGTAGTGCTGTCTCACCAAAGCTCAGGGGTCGGAGGTCGTCTCCATGATGACTGGTCCAGGTGCTCCACCACAAGGAATAGGAGAAGAGGGGAGGAGGGGGAGGAGGAGTGGGCGGACGGAGAGCCAGGAGAAGCAAGAGGGGTGAAGAGAAGAAGAATGGGGGAGGCTTAAGCACCCAAACACACTCAAAACTGAAGAGATCGAATTAAGTTGGGGGGGAAAAGCAGAGAGGAAAAAGGAAAGAATTAGAAAGAGGACAAGAATGAAAACATTACAAACCCTGGCATCAGTTCAGACCAATCAGAAACCTGGAGTATCGTTCAGCTCACAGTAACAGAACCTCTTTCCTCTGCCTCATCAACAACATAGAAGCGCTGCATGCTCATGTATATATAAACTACTTAGAACTGACCAGTAGGGGGCGCCGGGGGCGTCCTAGCAGCTGCACTGAAGCTTGCTCTGTGGGGCCGAGCCTCTGGGCTGTCTGAGCTGCCTGAGAGAGGCATCTCCGTACTGGATCCCTGAACCCATCCTCTCTGGGTCCAGCTCGCCTGGGGGGGAGGGGGGGGGGTTAAGAGAGGCCGTCCCCACACACCACACACACCACACACACACACACACCACACACAGCTGTTCATTCCATTGATGTACATGACACAAGGTTATACGTACTCACACGCTCATACACACCTGCTTTCTTGGTCACACACACACACACACACACAGGCACACACACACACCTGACTCTATCTTGGTGAGGATGGTCCGGGCACACTTAAGGAAGCCCTCCTCTACGTTCTCTCCGGTCAGAGCGCTGGTCTCCAGGAACATCAGCTCTGGGGGAAACAGTCAGCCAGACACAGTCAGTCAGTCGGCCAGCAACTCACTCACTCACTCACTCACTCACTCACTCAGTCAGTCAGTCAGTCAGCCAATCAGCCAATCAATCAGTCAGCCAGCCAGTCAATTGGTCAGCCAGCCAGATACTCAGTAAGTTAGTCAGTCACTTAGTTAGACACACTCAGCCAGCCAACCAGTCAAAGATGTTCAGTCAGTCAGACTTTCCTGCATATGTCTTCATTCCAAAAGACAAAAACAGTCTGTCAGTCAGTCTCACAGGGTAGGAAAGGAGGGAAGAGAAGAGGAGAAAGACAGGGAGGAGGAGGAGGAGTGGAAAATAGAAAGGGAAGCAGGAGAGGGGAGGTGGTGGGAGAGGAGAAAGAAGAAGGGTGGAGAACGGAAAAGAGGAAGATTAGTAGTGGTGAAGGAGGAGTGGGGGAGAGGAGGAGAGGGGGAGAGGGGGAGAGGAGGAGAGGGGGAGGAGGGAGGGGGAGAGCGTACCGTTCTCCTGGGCGAAGCGGGACGCCTCCAGGAAGGTGACCTCCCGTTCTGCCCCCAGGTCCTTCTTGTTGCCACACAGGATGATGGCGATGTTTGGGGCTGGCCAGGGTACGGGCGTCCGCCAGCCAGTTGGTCAGGGCATTGTAGGTCTCCCTGCTACAGGACACACAGGTGTCACACACAAACAAACACACACACTGTACACACACACACACACTGTACACACACACACCTCCTACTCCCCTTCTCATACCACAACACTGCTGAATGTTTCTTTATGCCTCTCTCTTCACTCCCTTGCTCTCTCTCTCCCCCCTCCCCCCCCCCTCCATCTCTGTTCTCCTTCCCTCCACTCATTTCTTCTCCTGTCTCTCAGCTGGCAGGCTCTCCCTCTCCTCCTCCCCCCGTCTCGGCCGACAGGCTCTCTCTCCTACACTCCCTCCTCCTCTCTCTCTCTCCCTGCCTTCTGTCAGTTGACAGGGTGTAATGGACTGTATCTTTCCAGCCCTCTGCCTCCTGCCAGGAGACGCCTTTATATTACAGCACTGTCACTCTTTATCACTCTCTCTCTCACACACTGCTGACAAAACAATGGAGGGAGTGATTCAACAACTGTATCTTCTCTCCCTGTTCTCAGGGACCATGAGATGTTCTAAGCTGCATAATGTGTGTGTGTGTGTGTGTAGTAACCAGGGCCAATAAGATGCAAATCAAGCGTTTTATGACTTGGGCATAAGTTTCATTATACACGGGTGGGACATGTCCCTCCCATTTTAAAAGAAAATGTAAAATCTGTTCCCCACACTGTTTATTAAGAAAATATTCAATTGCTGCATCCTCGGTTTAAAAAAAGATGTCCCTCCTCCGTCTGAAAACCAACCTACGCTCCTGAACTGCTCTATCCAGGTTTCTCCTCCTGATCCCATCTGTGTGAGAGGGCAGTGAGCACCACGACGAACTTGATCCTTGCCTGTCATTGGTCCCTTACCTTGTGATGTCATAGACAAGAAGGGCTCCTGCTGCCCCTCGGTAGTAGCTGCGTGTCACGGACCTGGAGACAGACAACACAGTCAGCCAATCACGACAAAGAACTACCTTACTTAACCAATGGTAACGCAGACCAGAAGTCATGTGACCGCAAGAGAGTCAATGGGAGTACCTGAAGCGCTCTTGTCCGGCAGTATCCCAGATCTGCAGTTTGACCGTTTTGCCCCCGACGTTGACCACCCTGGAACCAAACTCTACCCCGATGGTGTGGTTGGAGTCCTGCTTAACTGGAGGAAAGAAGAGAGAGGGACAAAGAGGGAGAGAAAGGTGGAAATGGAGGAAGGGAGAGGACAAAAATTGAGGAAAGGAGAGAGGAAAGATGATAAGGGAGGGAGACGGTGAAGGGGAAAGGATAGAGAGCAAATGGGGAGAGAAACAAGGGGGAGAGACAGAAGTAGGGGAAGAGGGGGAAGAGAGAGAATAGGAGAGACAGAGCGGGAGGGAACATGAAGAGAGGTTGAGGGAGGCAGGAGGGGGGAGGAGGAGATGAACAGCAGAGAATGTCAACATGGCGGTTTGGAGGAATGCCTGATAAAACTGTCAGCAGCTCTACTTACACTTGTTCTCTATGAACTGGTGCAGGAGGCAGGACTTCCCTGTCCCAGCACTACCAATCACCAGGAACTTAAACAGGAAGTCTGAAAGCACAAGGAACGGGGGTGCAGAAACACACACAACACAGGTGTCATGGGAGCAACATACTGGTCTTTACAACTGCATCATCCCATATCCGTATATGTTTAGGGCTTTAGGTTGTTGACAGTACCAACACAGTCCCACACAGCTGGCAGCACACACACAACTTGGCCTAGTTAGACTAGCTGGCTAATGGCTACAGACTGTGTGTAAAGGCTACAAATAATTAGCTTGCTGACGTGTTCACATGCACCTGTCACAGCCTGGAGAACTTTGAAAGAGAGTGTGCGTGTGCCGGGCTGTAGAGAGGAGCAGATCCTAGAAGTCATTTGCATTGTGTGTCTAGTCTCTTTCATGAGTCAGCCTGCTAGCGAACAAACACAACGTGGCATTGATGGAGTGTGGGTGGGTGGGGGGTGGGTGGGTGTTTGGATGATTCTCTATTACATATAAAGACAATTCAAATGGACATGCTAGAGCCAAATCACCCTCGAGGAGCAATCAGCAGTGTCTCTGCCTGTGTGTCTGTGTTTACGTAGGCAACATTATCTTCAGGCCTGATTCCATGAATTTAGGAAACAAACCTATAGTCTACAGTCTAATTAAGAGAATGACCTTATAAACCTAGTCTACATTTTAGTTAGAAGAAGAGCCTTTAAATCTAGTAGGGGTGGGAATCTTTTGGTACCTCATGATTCGAATCTATTCTTGGGGTCACGAATTGTTAAAAACTATATACATTTCGATTCAATATATGCTTACATTTGATTCAAGTCTGCTGTTTAGTGTTACCTGTTTCTAGTTAACTGTGATAGGTTAAGTGCATCAAAACCTTGTAATGTATTGTTTTTTTGCAGTTTAGTAAACTTATTGTTATAAAAAATATAAATATTTTATTAGGGTGACAGACTGCCTGTATTTCTATGCCTGCCTGCCTACCTTACTGCCTGTCTGTGTCTGACTGTGACTTGCCTACCTTACTGCCTGTCTGTGTGTCTGACTACCTGCTTGCCTACCTTACTGCCTGTCTGTCTGTGTCTGACTACCTGCTTGCCTACCTTACTGCCTGTTTGTCTGTGTCTGACTACCTGTCTGCCTACATTACTGCCTGCATGTCTGTCTGTCTGACTACCTGCCTGCCTACCTTACTGCCTGTCTGTCTGTGTCTGACTACCTGCTTGCCTACCTTAATGCCTGTGTGCCGGTCTTTCTGCCTGTCTGTTTATCTACCTGCCCTTCAGTCTACCTGCTCTCCAGATAAACACCTCACAGTTAGCACTGGAGCAGAGCCATTATCATCAACCATTGTGTGGGTGGATGTGTGTGTGTGTGAGTGTGTCAGTACAGGGCAGATAGAGAGAGGGAGAGATAGGAAGAGAAAGTGAATGAAAGAGGAGGAGGGGTAGGAGGTAGAGAGAGAACTCCCAGAGGTCCACACAGGAAGGTAGACAGGATGATGAGAGGACAGGAGGACCAGATCAATGAGAGACTATTACAGCAGCCATTAGAACTGTAGGCTCCACCACTGGCACTGACAAGGTATAGAATTACACTTGGACACATGGAGGAGAGAAAGAGAGGGAGAGAGAGGTGCAACAGGAGATGATAGTACTATGGGTTTCCCAGCCCTATAGCCATGTGTGGCGTTTTAAAAACACCTTCCAGTCCATATTAGTTTGTGTCAAATGTTATAAATATTGACTATGCACACAGCACACTCGATACCTAATGAGAACCAGGTATATTTACAAAGGACTTGTGTGCTACTTATTGTAATGCTTACTGTCATGTTGGCAAAATGGGAAGCTTTCAAACATTTGAATTGTGTTCTTTATAAAGAAGCTGAAGAAATACAACCTTCATATTTAGGATACTGAAGGGGATCTCCAGTATCTCTGTAACCAGTTTAGTGTGTGATACTAATGTCACAGAATAACACGTATTGACACGTAGACCAGGAAGGTGGTGTTTGCGACAGTTGACAACTGAATTTAAAAAGAATAGCAGTCAGCGATTCTGACTGTTGTCAATAAGAATAATTAATGATAGTTAGAAAAATCATGTAACACTATCATCATCTATACTTTAACATCTTGCTTGCAAGTTGTTCTCTCACCACATCAGACGACATAGCCTATGTAGTTGACTAACGTGAAAGTTGTAGCATGATAATCTTGAAAGTTCCTCCTGTTAGTAGTTTACTATATCCGCAAACATACAGTATGCTATGCCAACATATGCTATGCCAACTTTGCGTTGGCAACATTTCAGAATTCACTCCCAATTTGACAATTTTAGGAAACAAAAGTCAGCACATGACTAGACTTTACAGTATGGCAAAACAACTTGATTTTGAAGAAACATTTAAGAAATGGGTCATCCTCATCACCATCATCATGCTATAGTCTAGCTACCCGCTAACATCCTTCCTGACCGGGCGTGATGTTGGCTTATTTGAGACGCAGCTTTAAAGACTAGCTAGCTAGCTAAGTTAGCTAACGTCAGAATGCTAACACCTACCATATGTTTCAGACATGGCGGCCCTCTTTGGAGTGCCCTGTTTTAGACGGCTGACTTCTTGTCGTTCTTAGGTGGGTTGACTGTTCCTTTTTTATTCTCTAAAGATATCTTGCTTAGTAAACCCCGACTGATGTTGTCTTCGACACACCGTTTCCCTATCCTCAACGCAGCCTACACAGAGCAAACGCGATGACGTTCGCCTGCGGTTACGTTGTAGTTGCAGCAACTGTCCACACGATGGCAGGCAAAGACTGGGCCAAATTACAGCCTATCAAAGGAGATTACTAGGAAAGGATAAAATCGATCATATTGACGTTTTGTCTTGACACCTGACGCAAATAAATAGGCTATTTTTTATTTCTATAGTATTTAATGTAGATGTTTGACATGTTGAGGGTATAGGTACTTGTTATTGGGGGTGGGGAATTTCGGGTGAGGGATTCTACAGACATGCGCTTGTGAGTCTAGTCAACCTTTTTCCTTTGGAAACAGTGAAACAAAGCAGTGTCTTTGAGGTTTCCATGAGGAATGCCTGTATTCCTGCTTTTCCATTCATCACCTTTCAATACTGTCTGACACACACAACCACACACACACACACACAGGACCGCCCAAGGGCAACAGGTGATAAATTACAGAGCCCTCCATCTCCATCTCTCTGTCTTTGTTCTGGCAGTCTCAGCCCCAACCTCAGCCTCCCTCCCTCTCCAAGACTCCTCCCCCTCCCTCCCTCTCCCTCCCAGCCTTCTCCTACCACTCTCTCCTCCTCTCCCTCCCACCCCCCTCTTTCTTCTCTTTACCCCATCTCCTTCTTCCTTCCCCTGTTCTCTCCAGTCCTGTTAACAGGTCTGTGTTCTCAGATCAGAAGCAGGGGGGTTGTGTGGGGCCCCGGATGTTTTCTTAAGGTGGGCCAGGAGCAAAGGTGTGTGTGTGTGTGTATTGTGTGTGAATATGTGTGTGTGAATGTATGTTTGTGTGGGTGTGTGTGGGTTCTATTGTATGTATATGTGTGCACGTGTGTGTGTATGTGTGTGGTTTGACCTTGGAGCACGCTGTCTCAAACAAGAAGGCCACAAGAAGGCACGGCCTGCAAGACTCACAAGCACACAGACATGACCGGGGAAGCAGAGGAAGAAGGGAGTGTGTGTTTGTGTGTTTGTGTCTGTATGTGTGTGTGTGTCTGTATGTGTGTGTGTGTGTCTGTATGTGTGTGTGTGTCTGTATGTGTGTGTGTGTCTGTATGTGTGTGTGTGTCTGTATGTGTGTGTGTGTCTGTATGTGTGTGTGTGTCTATGATTGTATGTATGTATGTGAATGCGTGTATGGACATGTGTGTGCATGTGTGTGTGTACGTCTATGAGTGTGTGTGTATGGGTGTGTGCAGGGGAAGTCCCCATCAGCAGACAATCCATGGTGTTTATTGTCAACAATGAGTCAAGAGTTTCCAGAACCAGTCCCTTCAGTCTCCAAGCACAGGTGTGTTTAGGAGACATCACTGTAAACAACAAGGTTTACATTACATGACTAACTCTGCCCAACACAATGAGATCACAGACAGCCTGTCGTTTAACTACATACAACTGGCTCATTATTCATCACTAAAACAGCATGTGTCGAGTACGTGTGCAGACGTGCACATTTGCATTTGGGAATACTGCACTTTGTCCACGAGGTGTCATATGGGACAGCTGCGATGAGAAGTCATCTTTCGCCTTCGAATTCCAACCGTCAGAGCGAACGTGAGGCAGGGTGACATCAGCGGGACTGGGAGCGGAACAGAGAAAAGAGAGATGGAGAAAAACAGAGAAAAGAAGGAAGGATGTTTAGTTCTACTGTACTCTACTGTACTCTAGTCTACTCCAGCCAGTTCTGTATCTGTCTGTGAGTTGGTGCTCTCTCAGCCGTCTGCCCCCTCCCCCCAGGCCAAAAAATATGACAAAGAGACACAGCAGGCTCATTGAAGGAAGAGAGTGAAGAGTGGTCTTGAGATAGCTTTAATGGCTTACAGGAGAGAATAGAGGTGGGTGAGGGATGCCTATATCTGGAATATTCTATGAAGCCTCGGGGATTCTTCCAGTGGTTCTATTTCTGTGGAGGAGGAGAGAATGGAGAAGTTGACCTCTACTCTGAGAATCTGACATTCTGAAGAAAAGGTCACATTCTAAAATGTAATTTCTACAGACGCACAACAAGCAGAGAAGCGATCCAGAATAGAATATTGGCATCAGAACCCACCCAGAGCCTTCTATTGTTAAGGCAGGAGCAGTATGTTTTTTGGCAGATTGTTAACTTATTGTTGTTTTGTTGTCCCAGTTGGCACACTGATAACAGTACAAGAAGAAGGGAAGAGAGAAGGGGAGGAGGGGCAAAAGAGGAGAGAAGAGGAGAGTGGGGCGGAGGTGGGGTAACTCAAGGTGGGAACATTGAGTAAGGAGGACAGGGGAGAAAAGTAGAGCACAGAAAAGGAAGAGAAGAGGAGGAAGGGGAACAGGTGGGGTGTGATAGTTAGGAGTGTGGGAGAGGTGAGGGTAAGAGAGGGCAGGGGTTGGGAGAGGTGAGAGGTTAAGAGAGCGCACAGGCCAGGTTGTGTTTAGAGGATAGAATCTCCCTGACCTCTGAGCTGTCAGATCTGGATCTAACCCTCACTAACCTGCTCGGTCTAAAGATAACACCCTCCCTCTCCTCGCCACCCCTCCTCTTCTCCACCCTCCCTCTCCTCGCCACCCTTCCTCTTCTCCACCCTCCCTCTCCTCGCCACCCCTCCTCTTCTCCACCCTCCCTCTCCTCGCCACCCCTCCGCTTCTCCACACCTTCCGCTTCTCCACACCTTCCTCTTCTCCACACCTTCCTCTTCTCCACCCCTCCTCTCCTCCACCCCTCCTCTCCTCCACCTCTCCTCCCACCCCTTCCTCTCATCCTCCTCTCACTCCCTTTCCACCCTTCTCTCTTATTCTCTTCTTCTTTTTCTCTTTTCATACTGTCACTCACTCCTCAACCTATAGAAAGAAAGACAGTGAAGGAGATTAAGGAGAAAAAACTGGAGGAATGGAGATAACGAGGACAGAGAAAGAGAGAGAGAGAGAGGTGGGTAGAAGAAAGAAAAGATGAGTGAAAGAGTTTCAGTAATGCAGACTTTAGCCTAGAAACTTCTCTCCTCTGACCAGCACCATCACTTCCTGTTTGTGTATAGACAACCTGCACTGAGATCCTCCTTAAACAACATGATCCTGGAAAGTACTAGAGTGTACCTGGAGGAAAGCAGGCAACAGTGATATAATTCACAGAAAGTACAAGCAGTTAAATCAGTTACAACTAACCAACGAGTGCAGTGAGTCCCGCAATAAGTGTCATAGTGTTCCTGGAGGAAAAAAACGAACATCTGATCCAACAAATTGTTCTTAAGTACCGTTAAGTAACTTTCATTAGTAGCTCCACAGAACTTTCAAGAACAAACAGTGATTTCCTCATTACCCCACACCTATTTCTACATGGCAGATCCAGCAGCCAGCCTGGCACCATCGTTAAAAGGCTTGCCAGACAAAAAGCTGAACCATCTTGCAAAACTCGAGAAGCCTCACAATCATTTAGAAAGAACTCACCCCGCCTCCCACTGAAAAACATGCCCCTAATTAAAGTCATGAATCACGCTGCAGCGTTCGACAGTGCGGACACATGAGGGGGCGGGGCTGAGTTGCAAGGCTGGGTTCTGTGCTGCTGGATCGGACTTGTCCCAGAGTCTGAGGTGATGTCATACAGAATGAGAAGAACGCAGGCAGAGAAGTGAGAGGGGGGTACGGGCAGGGGGAGAGACAGGAGAGAGGGAGAGAGAGAGAGAGGGGGGGGGGAGAGAGAGAGGGGGGGGAGGGAGTGAGGGAGAGTTTCCAGATTTAACAGTAGCTAGGGGATAACAAATCTAAAAGTAATTTTCCTCTCCCTCTCTATCTTCCTTCTCTTTCTCTGTTTCACTGTTTGTCTTTCACACACATTCACCTCCTCTGTCTCGACCCCTTTCCTCTCCTGTCCCTCTCTTTTAAAATCCACTATTTGCCACTCTCACACCTCTCTCTCTGTCTCTGTCTCTCTCTCTCTCTCTCTCTCTCTCTCTCTGTTAATCTGTTTCTCAGCCTTTTTCTCTCCTCTCTGTTAATCTCTTTCCCTCTCCTCAGGTACAGGGTAGGCCCCTCGGGCACTTCTCCTTGTCAGGGAATCAGTATCCATGCAAAAATTGTCCATCCATCCCATAATGATCTGGTTAGAGCGGAGAAGGGAGGGAGCCTACATGATTCGCCACGGTTAAAGTGTTTAAAAAAAAGAAAGAAAGAATTCGACAAATATATCTTCTAGGTGGTCTTGTATTTGAGGTAGTAGATCTTGCAGTGAGTAAGAGAAGCCAAGTCCCCCCGCTAAGCCTTCTGGGATATGAGATCTCTCCTCAGAGTGCATTATGGGAAAGGCTATATCTAGGTCTGTGGGGCCCATCCAAAGTTCTAATAAAATCAGTATGAGCTGTGAGTGTGTGTGTGTGTGTGTGTGTGTGTGTGTGTGCGTGTGTGTGTTAACCGGTATCTGATACAGTACGTGTGAGCGTGTAAGTGCTTGTCCTGCCTATCTCAACTTGGCCTGGCCTGGAGTGCTGTCAGAAACGGAAAACAGTCGTCCCTCAAAAATGATGTCACAGCCTCAAGGGATGACATCACGGACCACAGGTCCACCGGCAGGTCACACATCTGCTCACTCACGCCCAGTCTCCATGACAACACCTTGACAATTCCTCGACAACCTCCCTCATGGCAAAAACTTACAGTGAGTAATGTACAGTGTATGTGACCTGTCACCCGCAGTGCTTGACCAGAGAGAGATTGCTGGGTCTAGATCCAAGGTGCCCTGGGGGAGTGTTGTGAGTGGATTTGGATCCCATATGCCCTGGGGACAAGCTGGGGACCTGGGAGACAAGACACAGTATGGGGTTTATAGAACCTGATGTTTCCTGACTGCTGGGACTACAGGTGAAATATAAGAGAGAGAGAGAGACCAAGAGAGAGAGAGAGAGAGAGAGAGAGAGAGAGAAAGAGAGAGACAGAGAGAGAGAGATGGATAGAGACAGGTCAGAGATCTATGCTTCACAGGTCAGTCTGAGGTTAGTTTCTGTTCTAATGACTCCAGGTGCACCAAGGTGAAAACACACACACACTCTAACAGCACTTCCAGGTGCACCACACCTGTGCTTTGGTGCACATGCTTGCACAAAGGTAAGTGTGTGCCCCTCCCCCTTCCCTCCCTCCCCCTCCCTGTCCCCTGCCCACTCCACTCTTGTCTAAAGCCCCTCTAATTGTGCACTCATCCCACATCCCCTCAAAGACTCTGTTCACTCACTCACTTCCCTCTGTTGCCCCCACTAATCTCTCCCTTTCTTCTCCTGCAGATGGGTGACAACAGTGTGTGGGAGTGAATGTGTGTCAGTTAGTGCGTGCGCTGGTGTGTCTGTGTGCATTCGTGTGTAGGTGTGCTTGTGTGTGAGTGGTTGTGTCTGTGGCTGCAGGATTTGACTGTTATTAGTAATGATAGCACCTCGAGACGTGTCCTGTTTTCACAATGTTAGTCTAACAAAGGTGTGCGGGCAACTATACAGGTGAGTGTGTGTGTCTGTGTTAGAGAGTGTGTCTGTGTGTGTGTGTGTGTGTGTGTGTGTGTTAGAGAGTGTGTGTGTGTGTGTATAAGTACATGCCTGGGTGGAGCTGTAGACACATCAGTGCAGCTGCCAACAAGGAAAGCCCTTTTAGGATGCATGGAAAATCAACACACACACACTCATGCACACAGTACATAGGTGGAGCAGCATGTTGAGACAGGCAGAGAGTGTGTGTGAATGAGACCTTGTCTGTGTCAGTCTCTGCTCTCTGTCATCCAGGTTTCATAAGAAGACAACACTCCACATTCTCTTTCTGTCCCCTTCTCCCTCTTCTCCCTCCCTCCCTCCCTCCCTCCCTCCCCCCTCCCTCCCTCCCTCCCTCCCTCCCTCCCTCCCTCCCTCCCTCCCTCCCTCCCTCCCTCCCTCCCTCCCTCCCTCCCTCCCTCCCTCCCTCCCTCCCTCCCTCCCTCCCTCCCTCCTCCCTCCCTCCCTCCCTCCCTCCCTCCCTCCCTCCCTCCCTCCCTCCCTCCCTCTCCCTCCCTCTCTCCGTCCCTTTCTCCCTGCCTCTCTCCCTCCTCTCCCTCCCCACTACCTTCCTCCTCTTCTTCCTCCTCTTCCTCCTCTCTCTTTTCCTCCCCCGCCTTCTTCATTGTCCTACTCAGGTGAACACTCAGGGATTGTGTCCATGTGAGGGATCTGACACATTACCCTGAAAGACCCTTCATTAAGGGACCAAAGCCTGGACCAAACACTAGGCCTTTAGAAGCCTGGGGTTAGATTAGTAGGGCACACTGGCCCAAGTGGCTTGCCTCCAGGGCTCTGGAAGGCAGGTCAGTAGAGGACAATGGAAGCGGAAAATGAGGCATTGTGGAAGTGGTGAGTTTAAGGGCTGAGTAGGGCCATTTGGAGTTGACTTCAGATAAGTGACATTTTGGCTGACCCCTTTGTTATTGTTACCATGGCTACAGTGTAGATTGGGACACACACACACAGAACTTTTCACAACATGTGCCAGCACAGACTCTTTGCGAACATACTACACACATACAGAGACACACTCTCACACACACACGCGCACACATACACGCACACACACACACACACACACACACACACACACACACACACCACACACACACACACACACACACACACACACACACACACACACACACACACACACACACACATGTAAGGCTGGGTGTCAAACCTGCCCCCCACCTCTCACATGCTAAAGTTTGGAGTTGCTGGACGGTCTCAACTTGATGGCCCTCACACCCCATTCAAGATGTCGTCTGATTGGTTGTTCTTGTGTATAAAGGGAATTGTAATGCATTGTCCGTTGGATTCTTGATCTCCTGAGACCTTCTCCTCAGTTCTGCCTTGTCTGTCCTACTCCTTGCTCACTCTTGCTTTCTCTCTGATTTTACAATGATCACGGTAGAGTAGGTAAGATTTAAAGCCTTCATTTGTAACATGTTTGCCTTGTAATTGATTTCATTCATTTGCAATGTTATTAAATGCGTATTCCTTTTGACCGTACTTTGACCATTCTTGCTCTGATTTAACCCATAGAGTCAAATAACTATCATTTATATTTGTATTGGCATTATTTGGTTCATGCTAATACACTTCAGTTTCCCATCTTCCTTTAAACCATAGGGGAAATCGTTTTGGTTCTTTCGACCATATTTTACCCCCCTACAGTTTGGTGACCCCGACGTGATATGTTTCGAGCAATTCAGTTACAGTTTGGTAAACCGGCGTTGCAAACCATGGTGCGGTGAGTAAGCATTTAAAAATGTAGCTTACATTAATTATATTCCGCCTGGTTCTGTTGGTAGAAACCTATTACTAGTTTCTGATATTAGCTCCTGCATTAAATGAACAAAAATGGAATGGGCAACTGAAGTTAACAATTTACTTAACCTATGGGAAACCGTTAGCGTTAACCGAACGTTATCTGAATTGAGCAAGAAAGACAAGAACGGTCTTAAAACTGATTGTACGCTAGCTGAAATAATTGAACATTGGCGAACAGTAGGAGTCCATAAAAAGAAAGCAGAAAAGAAACAAATGTTGAAGATTACTGTACATCTAATTGGCAAATGTCTTCTCAACTCTGTCCTCAAAGCAGCGACACCTTTTTGTGCCTCACGGCAACCCACCGCTAACAAAAGCAGTTCTACTGAGTTTTCAGATACTGACAGTGGAATTGGTGAGCTAATTCCCAAACCGCGTTCTACAAAGAACCATCGTGCCCCTGATCCGCCACGCATTTCTGTAATAAAAATGGCGACAAAGGTAAATCCCAAGCCCCAGCAGCCCACTATGCCTACTAGACATTGTAACTTCTGTAAAAGACAAGGACACACCGAAATGCGATGTTGGGATCTTGGCAAAAGTATGCCTATTCCGCCCACACGCTTGTTTTATGCTAACAACAAAGTTAGATTTTGTCGTGCTTGTCTACGAAGTGGTCACACTGAGTCAAAATGTTGGGATCTGGGGAAGGGCAGGCCTCCTCTATTTTACATGCAGCAGAAAATGCTGGGGATACATCGGGCAACAATACCTGTGACTTGAGACTTCCAATTCTACCTTTTCCATTTACTTAATTCAGGTCCAAATTGTGATATTGCTACATTCCTACTGTATTACCTGTGTTTAGTCTTTGTTGTAGTTCAAAGATTTGTTGTGGACAGTTAAGTTGTTGCTGCTCCTGTTCTTGTAGGCTACTATATGCACAGTGCATATGGTTTGTCCATCCATGGGTTCCATGTCGGTTTGTGTGGATGAGGGAGGATGTACCTTTGTGTGTTTGAGTGGTGGTAAATGTTCTAGGTTTTTAGTTAAACTCACAATGGTTCCGGACCTGTAAATGTAGATGGTATAACTTGTATTGTATTACTGTTTAATTTTTTTTCTTTCTTTTGGACCCAAGGACACTGTTTTGTTTTAATTGCACATCTATGTTAGATGATTGTGTACTTCTCATCTATCAAAAGGGAGGACTGTTGTTCACCTATTTCTTCCATTCGAGTTTTAGGACACTGTCTCACTAATTTCCATTTGTATCCAATCCGACTCTCTCAGACCCCAGACCACTCCAAACGCCACTCCAAACTTTACAATTTTCATTGTTAACCAAGTGCTGTGCTCCAATTGTGTTCTGCTGTAACAGGACAAGAACTTAAGTAGCAGGAATATGCTAACCAAGGGCACGTCTACATGCCAATACAAAGGTCCTCTGAGCAATAGCCATGATCCAAAAGTGATCCTCTGAGCAAACAGCCATGGCCATTAGAATCTCAATGCTGACCTGTCTGCAATCAAGTTCTTTTGTCCTTATGGGTGCAGGTTATCACACATTGAACACTGCAGCTTCTGCCTGTGCTTTTGTGTCCAAGAGGAAGGATTGTAAGGCTGGGTGTCAAACCTGCCCCCACCTCTCACATGCTAAAGTTTGGAGTTGCTGGACGGTCTCAACTTGATGGCCCTCACACCCCATTCAAGATGTCGTCTGATTGGTTGTTCTTGTGTATAAAGGGAATTGTAATGCATTGTCCGTTGGATTCTTGATCTCCTGAGACCTTCTCCTCAGTTCTGCCTTGTCTGTCCTACTCCTTGCTCACTCTTGCTTTCTCTCTGATTTTACAATGATCACGGTAGAGTAGGTAAGATTTAAAGCCTTCATTTGTAACATGTTTGCCTTGTAATTGATTTCATTCATTTGCAATGTTATTAAATGCGTATTCCTTTTGACCGTACTTTGACCATTCTTGCTCTGATTTAACCCATAGAGTCAAATAACTATCATTTATATTTGTATTGGCATTATTTGGTTCATGCTAATACACTTCAGTTTCCCATCTTCCTTTAAACCATAGGGGAAATCGTTTTGGTTCTTTCGACCATATTTTACCCCCCTACACACACATACACACACACACACACACATACACACACACACACAGAGACACACAGCCCGAGGCTAGGACAGAAGAGACCCCTGGTGTTCTCCCTGTAGGGGTTTCCAGTGGGGGTTCACTAGCCTGGTTCCCGCGTCATGACCTCCTCCTGGGCTCCCACGGACGGGGGGGGGAGGACGGGGGTTCATGCCAATGGCAGTTGGTTGTCATGCCAACAACAGGCTCAGTCTACGGTTTGGTGTTCTTAGATAACTGTACAGTTGGGGTCAGTTGTTTGATTACTTTTCTATTAAAATAGTTAGTTAAATCATATTTTAGTCACGCTGCCACACCCGACACGAGACTTTTCCGGCCCGCTGCTGGTAGTCATGCCAACGGCACGTCTACATAGGCAACTTTGTTTACCACTGGAAGTACAGACCTGATAGGTAGTGTTCTGTTCAACCTTTGATGCTGTGCGGATAACACAGGAAACCAGCCATGGTGAAAGATCATGGACAAGTCAATATGGCGCCCTGTGGGACGTTGTACATTTTTCTTTATGTTTTTTCAGTGAATCGAGCTGAACTCTGTTAAAGTAAGGAGATGAGCTCTGTTCATTGAAATCAAGCTGTCCTGCAGGCAGGCTGGTGAGAGGCTGCTGTGTGTTGTAGAGTAGAGCTGTCCTGCAGGCAGGCTGGTGAGAGGCTGCTGTGTGTTGTAGAGTAGAGGACCTGGCTTGTCTGGGGTTTGCCCACCTGGGAGTCTTACAACAGCTGCCAAGGATTCCTCTATCTAGCATGGAAAATATGACTGGACAAATATGATGGACAATCTCCATGAAACTGTGTGTGTGATGGGTGTGATCGGTTTGTGTGGTGATGTGGGTTCACTGTATGTGTTGGAGATTAAAGAAGCTTATTTGAGTTTAGTTTGCCTGTACAGTGTGCTGATTCAGCCAATTCCATTCACTAAACAGAGTAGTGTTTGTGTGTCTGTGTGTGTGAGTGTGTGTGTGTGTGTGTGGGATTGAAGCATTTCATTTCCACAGTAATCTCTTAATCACAGAGACCTCCTGGAGGCTTGTCTCCCCCCTCACTAGCTTTCCATGATGTCACTTCCTCTCGAAGAGCCCCTCTCCTCCACACCAAAGTCCTGTATACATAAACGCACGCATGCACACGCACACACCTTTTCATTTGACCATGAGATCTGTAACTTACGAGACTGGGACCCAACTGCTGTATCCTGCTCGGTCAGTTTCACCTCCACACCATCACAGCCATCAGCACACAATAAGAAGGCATGATCTATGTACATGGATGTCCTCAAAGGGAATCTTTGACTCTTAGAATCACAGTCTAAGGTGTGTGTTCAGATAGGTTAGCCTGGGTTTACATGGAACAGCGATACCTACCATTCACATGCTCCCCTCTTCCCTCCTCTGAGATACCGACACCAAGCAAACACCCACACACACACACTCACAAGTTCACACACATGCACATCCGCAACATGCCTAAGCCCTACATGCACATGCACATGCACACACACACACACACACACACACACACACACACACACACACACACACACACAATACTGTACCACCCCCTCCCCCACACACTCATCCCCAACATGCCCAAACCCAGACTGTGTTGCACAAGTGTGTGTTGAGGGTGTGGTGTGCAGCCAGAGAGGCTCTGTATTGTGACACTGCAGGACTAGGCCCTGGTACAAGCTGGGGGCAGGTGTTACGCAATAATGAGGAGGTGTGTGTACTTATGATTGTGTGCGTGTGTCTTTGGACGCATGCACAGACGTGCGTGTGTGAGCGTGTATGGAGCACGTCACACCTCTGAACCTGTACCTTGTTTTTCTACAGTCCCGCAAACCAAGCGTGGCCACTCCCCTCTTGTTAAGCCCCTCCCAGACTGCTTAGCCCCTCCCAGGCCCTCATTTTGAAAGCCTGGAGGAATTAACCAGTTAAATAAGCAGTCACCAGCCCCTCTTAAACCCCACTGAGGCCTGCTGATATAACACTGGCTAGACAGCACCAATAAACCTCCTGGAGCAAAAACACAGCATGGGGTCACAGCTACCACACACATGCACACACGTGCCCACGCACACATACACACACTCTAATATCCTCCTGCAACTGTGGTCTTATCTCTCTCTGGACAAACACCGTCACGTTCGGAGGAGTAATGGACCCGATAAATCATAACTGAAACTGACACCAATGTGGAGCCCCTGTCCTCCTGACCCCTCATCCCTGTGCTTTGCGTGAGTGTGTGTGAGAGAGAGAGAGAGAGAGAGAGAGAGAGAGAGAGAGAGAGAGAGAGAGAGAGAGAGAGAGAGAGAGAGGAAATCAGGGCGCCTGCACCCCTTCCGTCTGACGGTGCTACACCATTAACGTGCAAGGCCGCACGTTTCCCACACACCACTGGGGCTGCCCCCCCCGACCCCTGACCCGGGACGGGGGGAGGGGGGACCACCCAGCCAGGCACTCAGCCTCTCAGAGACTCTATTGGGGAAAAAGGGGAGGGGGAATTGGAAGAGGAAGGTAGGAAAACACATGACAGTCCCCTGTCTCTATCCACACAAGGAGGGGGAGGAGGAAGAGGAGAGAGAGAGTTGACAGAGTAGGGAGGGTGTGGGGGAGCAGGGGACCGGTGTATTAAGAGTGTCCTGGGGTCCTGTATACAAGCTCGGTAGTTTAGGAGGAGGAGGAATGGGGGAGGGGTGGATTATGAGGTGGGTTCAGGGTTGAAGGTAAAGGGGTTTAAGCTCTCTATCCGAGGGAAGGGGAGGGGGTCAGCAGAAAGGAAGGGCGGCGGGGGTCACTAAGTACTTCATTAAGGAACAGAGGAAGGTCAGAGATCCTAAACATTGACATCTGTGTAAAGGTTCCTCTCTGTCTCCTGTTTCCTTAGACACACACACACACACACACACACACACACACAAACACACACGCATACCCATACAGACACAAACACATGCACACACACAAACATATCCTCTCTTGTCTGTATCTGGGTAGATCTTCAAAACAACAATGCACAAAGGAAAGACATTGACAGCATTTGGATGGAACAAGGGTTTTATGGAGGGGTGGAGTGATGTCATGGAGGTTGAGAGAGTAAGAAGGAGAGAGTGAGAGGTACGGATGGACTGTGAGAGTTCTGTGTCTCACTCAGGTTGTAAATCTCTCTTCATCACCTGCTGGATAGTGCTCCAGGGTGTTCTTCCAGCCCGGAGGCAGAATAGGCAGCGTGCCAGATAGTGGTCCATGGTGGTTCTCTCAGGATGGGTGTTCTCCTGTATCTCCTTCAGAGCCCTTCCCAGAAGCTCACGTCTAACAGACACAGACAGGAAAATTAACTAAGAACAGGGAAAGCAAGAAAGCAAGACAGAAAGAATACACAATGAACTGAAAGGAATGCGCCGGCAGGTAGAAGAGAGGCCCAGGAAGTTGCTGAACAATAGCAATGTGTGTGTGTGCGAAGGTGTGTGTGTGTGTTTGAAGGAGTATACGTGAGTGTGTGTGGCTGTGTGTGTGGCCGTGTGTGATGTGAGTATGTGCGTATGTCGGTATGTGCGTGTTTTTATTTGAAGATGTGTGTGTTCCTGTGTGTCTATGTTTGTGTGCGAAGGTGTATGTGTGTATTTGTGTGTGTGTGTGGTGGAGGGAGACATATCTTCTTACCAACCACCACTTACCTGTTCAATACCACAGTCACTCAGGGAGCAGGCCTCAAAGGGAGAGGCATCAATGGCTGCCATTCATATCAGCACAGGAATGTGTGTGCGTGTGTGTGTATGTGCATCAGTGTGTGGTTGTGCATGTGTTTGTGTGTGTGTGTGTGTCTAAGTAGCCACAGTTGTTGATGAATTGATGCAGGGATGAGATAGAGAGTAATCTTTCAGACTCGGGTCAATTACAGAGTAAAACAAACAATGGTGTTTGTGAATGACCAGAGGGTCTTCTGCAAGGCAGTGATTACAACAGTGAGTGCGTGGGTGTGTGTACGTGTGTACGTGTGTTTCTACTGTATGTGTGTGTGTGGTGCATGCATCCCTCTTCCTGAATGAGCTGTTCTATCAGACATGTAATTAAACACTGAGATAAGAAGATCATTGTAGAGATCTCTGTTCCACATACACACATTTAGACACTATCTGCAATT
>CAEFZP010000729.1:1197500-1207500 GCA_903064625.1 Mallotus villosus
CAGGCAGTGAATACATGAGAATAAGAAAATTGGAATGAAAAGAAGAATAGAAGAGAATGTGTGTGTGTGTGTGTGTGTGAGAGAGTGTGTGTGTGTCCTCCAAAGGGCTCCTGGGTTCAGAGCCCAGTAAAGATGATGATCTCCTCAGACGTCAGCATGTATGAGGTCTAATCTCGACCCCAGGGTCACAGTCTGTCCACTAAAGGGGGTCTGTATTATACACAGAGAAAGCTAAGAGTTTAGTTAGTTAAACTGCAGTGACACCATCAAACCCTCTTTTCCCCCCTTCTCTCCAGTCCCCTTCGCTCCTGTCTCCTCCTGTCTCCTCCTCTATCCTCCTCTCCCCCCTCTCTCCTGTCTCCTCTTCTCCTCCCCCTGATGTTGTGTCACCTCCCTGTCTCCCTCTCATCGTCCCACCCCGTCTGTCTCAAGGTGGGTGACAAGGTCTGGACAGTGTCTGGGGTCATGGCCCTTCTACAGACTGCTCTCTCCTCTGCTATCCTCCTCTTTCTCCCCCTCTCTCCTCTTCTCTCCCTCTCTCTCAGGTAGCTGTGGTCAGACGGCTGGTCTGGACAGTGTCTGGGGTCAAAGCCCTCCCACAGAGCTGTCTCTCCTCTCTGGTCACATCCTGTGGCTGGGGTGGGGTGGGGAGGTAAAGGGTAGGAGGTCAGGGCTGCTCTCTCAGGTTTCAAAGCGTGTTAGGGGGCTGGGGTGAGGGGTCAGAGGCCAGGGAGGGAGAGGGCCAGGGGGCCAGCTCTGGTCAGGGCTGCTGGGTCTTTGTGGACGGAGAAACAGTAATGGCTTCCACAATGAAACACCAAGAGAGGAAGCCATTACCTCTGGTTAAAGAGGGAGAACAATCACTGTGACGACTGTCTGCAGGGGCGGGGCTGCCCCGCCTGGAGCCAATTAGAGCTCATTACCAAATGCTGTCGGGCAATTTATAAATATTGTCAGATTTGGGCATGTTTCTACTCAGTGCAGTGGAACCAACTGAACAGATACGAGACAGACACTGTCATCCTGGAGCAGAGCTGGAGCTCAGAGATGGAGGTGGGAGTCCCCCAGGGGAATCCCATCCCCTCCTCCCCCCTCCTCCCCCCTCCTCCCCCCTCTTCCCCCCCAGCCCTCACCCCAATAGACAAACACAGTGACTGTGTGAGCTCAGACACTGTCAGAGAGCAATGAAGTGCTTGGGCTAGGGGGAGGACATGAAGGGGGGTCATCTTAGCTTAAAGAGGCATGGGAAGGGTTGAGGGGTGAGAGAACGAGAGAGGTCAATGAAGTGAGAGGGCAGGGCCGAGCGTTTGGAGAAAAGGCTAAAGAGAGAGAGAGAGAAATTGAGAGAGAAAAGGAGAATAAGCTGTGGCTTAGAGGTGCCCCTGAAAGCCAGCTCTGAAAGAATAAGCTATTGTTTCTCTTTGTCAATTCAAGAAATGAAATAAAGAAGTGGGATAAAGGGCAATAGAGAGAAAGATGAAGAAAAGTGAGAAGAGAAAAAGGGAAAGAGCGAGAGAGGGACATATTGTGTGTGTGAGAGAGAGAGAGCGAGAGAGACAGAGACAGAGAGAGAGATAGAGAAAGATAGAGAGAGAGAGAGAGAGAGAGAGAGAGTATGTTTCTGAACTGAGAGAGCACAGAGTTGTACTACATGTTCAGTCCTGTATTCCAGTCCAGGGGTGAGACTCTGCTGTACAGCGATCACTGGAGCGTTTCCCCAGGTGCCGTCTGCTTTGCAGAGAGAATACAGAGAGAGGAGACGTGAGGAGATGGAAAGACAGGAGAGGAGAGAAAAGAGGATCGGAGAAGAGATGGGGGGAGATGAGATGAGAAGGGAGGAGAAGAGAGGGAGGATCGGAGATGAAAAGAGAAGGGAGGAGAAGAGAGGGAAAAGATGGAACGGAGTTATCTTTGAAGGAGATAACAACCTTTAGACACAGCATGGCGTGAGGAGAGGTGAGGGGAGGTGGGGAGTTAGGGCATGAGGGGGGATAGACACTTATATAACTGTCCCCATAACTTTGAACAGCTAGTCTAATCCTGAGCTTGTCGAGCTCTTCCTGGTCCACAGCCAGTCCTGTGTCCGTCTTTAGGTGCATTCAGCAGCAGCCCTGGCTCTGCCCCTGCCCCTGGCCCTGGCCCTGGCCCTTAAAAAGGTGGTTAGGGGAGATGAAGAGAGGAAAGGGAATAGAAGGAGAGGAGTGGAGAGAAGAGGAGAGAACAGAATTCTTTCCTAGGTCGTTAGAAAAGGTTCCAATGTGATTCTGGAACACTGAGTGATGACTTCCTTCTGACTACAAACTACAAAGAGATGCAGGTCATGGGTTCAGATCTCCTCAGGAAACACAACCTCAAAACCATCCCTCATCAGTCCACGGCCTTCATATACTTCCTGTTCTCCACTGAACTCGTACGGAAGAGATCGGTCACTGACCCCGTAAGCCACAAGATAAATAACTCTCTTCCAATGATGTCATTAGCACTGACAGGTAGCTCGTCTGTTGATTTCATCAATCATTGTTTGATATGTGAATGAAAGGGCTGCTCAGGCACGCCCGCTCCTCAGCGAGGGTTTCGTCCGGGGCTTGGAGGAGATAAGCTGATTGGTTGAGTAAATGTTTGTCTGACTTCCTCCCAACATACCATGGTGAGATCAATACTGGACCATGTGACACATCTCATGAACAGAGATGTTTTTTCCAACATCTGCACACACACACCCTTTCTCAGTCATACACACACACACATACATCCACACACACACACACACACACACACACACACACACACACACACACACACACACACACACACACACACACACACAGCTCTTATCTGTTCCATGTGAGATAAAAGAGAAGAAAGGTGACAGATATCAAACAAAGCAGGAAAACGCCCGCAAAACAAGTGGAGAGAGAGGAAGGAGAGGAAGGATAGGGGGAGGGAGGAGTGGAGAGCAGAGAGGGGAGAAGAGATACAAAGATAAAAAGGAGAGACAGAGAAGTAGAGAGTTTAGGCAGCAAGACAGAAAGAAAGAAAGGAAAGGAAACAAACAGAGTGAAAGGAGAATAATAGTTGCTTTAAGAATAAGACACACGCACATGCCAGAGCCCAAAGTACATCCCGGGCAGCCAGTCAGACAACCACATCCAAGGGGGCCACATCAAACTGTCAGCCAATCAGAGGCTCTGATAATGACATCAGCGCTCCGATCAGATCCAGGACAACATGATCTCTCCTGGAGAGAACAATCGCCCTGAAACGTTCCTCTGTGACATCCAAACCTTGCAGAGTAAAGCCTCTACCCCAGCCCCCTTTCTGCCTGCCCTCAACCATAACCCCAGCCTCCTCTCCGTTTGCCCTCAACCCCTCGTTCTCAGTTTCACTGAAACCTTCCTGACCAGGATGGGGGCGACAGAAAGCACGACTAAGTCAGGGTTTGGCAACACAGACCGAAACTAACTTCAGAACAGGCAACTTGAGAAGCCTCTTCAGCCACTCCCAGAGATGGGCTTTCTGTCAAAAGATATGACCATGCTTGTATACATGTGCTTAATACAATACAAATACACAATACTAAACATACACATGTGTACATATACATATAGTGACACAGCAGGAGTGACCTCCAGCACCATCAGTCACACTGAGGAGCAGGGTGGGGTTCAACTCATGCACCAACAAGGGCACAGCTCCTTCAACAGTCCTGATACTGACTAGCCTTTTCATTTTTGCAGTTGAGCTTTGTCTAACCAAGTTTCAACATTCTTGGCTCATTGTTTAGAAAAACTTGACAGGTCAAAGGTCAATCTTTTCCCCCCCTCTAAAAACAACTTTTCTTGCCCGTTTTTAACATTAGTGCAATGAACACGTTTCCTGCCTCTAAGCAAAAACCCATGCATGCATGCATATTCTACATACGGACACACACACACACACACACACATATACACACACCCCCACAGGGAGTCTAGGGCGTCAAACGTTATGTAGAAACCAGAGATCGGCCCATCTAATCTGAGCCTGACCGTTTTATGAGAGGCAGCAGTTCAGCCGTTTAAAGGAGAGGTGATCTAACAGCTTCAGACCCTCCTTTCTTTGTATAGCTTCAGTCCCCTCCTGTCTCTGTGTGGCTTCAGTCCCCTCCTGTCTCTGTGTGGCTTCAGTCCCCTCCTGTCTCTGTGTGGCTTCAGTCCCCTCCTGTCTCTGTGTGGCTTCAGTCCCCTCCTGTCTCTGTGTGGCTTCAGTCCCCTCCTGTCTCTGTGTGGCTTCAGTCCCCTCCTGTCTCTGTGTGGCTTCAGTCCCCTCCTGTCTCTGTGTGGCTTCAGTCCCCTCCTGTCTCTGTGTGGCTTCAGTCCCCTCCTGTCTCTGTGTGGCTTCAGTCCCCTCCTGTCTCTGTGTGGCTTCATCCAGACAGCGATACGTGTCCTCAGCGCCACGTGAAGACTGTGACAGAACAGAGAGTTACCCCCCCCAGAGAGTAAATGTATTCCCTGATCTTTATATTAAACGCACGTCAGGTTTGATCATGTTGTCTCAGCTTCATGTCCCAGTTTGTGTTGGCGGTGAACTCCAGATTTATGTGGTTTTCTATTGGTTTTACGTCACCGAAGTAGGTTTATGTCAGATTTACAACAGTGTGTCACACGATGGGGCTCTATCCCAGCTGTAGCAGTGAGAGCTGCTGGGATACTGGAGGGGGTCATAAAGAGCCACACACACACAGACATATACACACGCCCTTTAACGCAACCTGAGAGAGACATTCGAGCGATTTCCAAATGGCGCTTAATTAGTCTGTATGCTTCACACCTTCACACTCTCTGAAACCACTTAGAACTCCCGAGACAACCGCACACACACCCATGCACACAGACACACACACCTACATGCACACAGACACACACACCTTCACGCACAGACATTCACATCTAAATACAAACACACGCACACACCTCCAAACACACACAGACATACATGCACACAGACACACACAGCGACATGCTGAGTTGGCCTCATCCCCAGGCTCCATCCTGCACCCCCCCCCCGACAGAGGTGAGAACCAGACAGGGGTCAAACACATGGATCCCATTTCTGGCAGTGCCTAAGGTGTGTTTGATTTACATCCCAGTTTGAACTCCTGGGACCGTGGCACTGGCTTCGTGGTGCCGGCTGAGGTCAATCAAGTGCATGACTGTATTTGATCTGAGAGATGTGGCTCTGCCGAGAGGCCCCTCACATCTAAAGAATATGAAGGCTTTGTAGAGCAGTGGGGACCTGGAGGACTGTGGGGTTTAGACATGCAGTTCTTTGAGGGCAGATTTGTGTCAGGAAAGATGTTTTGTGACCTCATCTCTGATTAAGCCCAGGGTGATCGGCTTCTTAGGGGCCCAGACTCATTGCATCACCTTACAACGGCTTGGGAAACAGTAATCCCTAAAACAACTGACACAGTGGACCACAGAAGAAGAGGATCATAACCATAGCCCCGGCCCCAGCCCCGGCCCCGGCCCCGGCCCCGGCCCCCGGCCCCGGCCCCGGCCCCGGCCCCACCCCCCTGCCCCAGCCATACCCAACACTTGGCTCTAACTCTAGCCCCAGCCCCAGCCCCAGCCCCGGCCCCAGCCCCACCCCGGCCCCACCCCGGCCCCGGCCCCACCCCCTGCCCCAGCCATAACCCAACACTTGGCTCTAACTCTAGCTCTAGCTCCAGCCCCTGCCCCAGGCCACAGCATGCAACCCCGTGTCACCTCTCCTGTGACCCAGCCGTTCTCCCACACGCTTCCACATGTCCAACCCAGTGTTTCTGGGTAATCCTGGCCCCATCTCAGCTCAGCCCTAATCACCATGGAGGTAATTACCCAGCAGGATTTTAATCCATCCAAACTGGTTATGGAATTGCACATATCCAGTCAGAGTTCAGCTGTTACCTAAATCTTACATAAAACGAGCTGGGACCAGGGAGGGGTCGGGGGAGACAGCAGAATGGGCCTCCTGCTTTTTATACCCTTGGAGCTGCCATGTCATAAAGTCACCTTTTTCTGTTGCGGCTTGTTTTCCTTATCAAGGACAGGGCAGGGTTTCACAACTTGCTAACTGAACATAGCTGGATGTGGAACTGTGTTGTAGTTCCACAGTCGTGCGTCAAGACTGAGGGCATCTTGAAGGTTAGATAGACAGGCAGCTATTATGTCATTCAGTCAGCCAGCCAAACAGCCAGTTCTGTAGTCAGACAGACTCCTGCTGTCTTCCTGCTGATTCTGCAAAGCTGGAGAGAGATGAGAGGGATGGTTCATCTTGTTGTCCGTCTTTGTTTATGTTGTGGCTGTCACTTCAGGACTCCAGATTGGTCCAGATAGTGGTTATTTTCTCTCGAAAGGTAGACATTACAGTTAAATATAACTGCAGCCTCCTAATCACACATCTCCTCCCGCTCACAGACAAAGGCTGGACTCGAACACCACACAATGGCCGCCTCTTAAAATGGCCGCCACGTCTTCTTCTTCTTCAGTGGGGTTTTACCACTGGCGGCAAACCCGAGTAGTGCCTGCGCCAAGTCCAAAACAAAACAACTAGACTTCCTGTTAAATATCAGTTCAACTGCCAGGACTCATCCTAACTATTATAATCACTTCACTGGCCCAACGCCTGCTGTACTTTCAGCCACAAGGAGGCTAGACTGAACATAAACACCAAGCCAGACAGGCAACATAACTCTAATTTAGAACACTTTCGCCTACTGTATCATTACTGTGTAGAGAGAGATACAGACTTCATTCTTACTGGCTGTTACTGACTGACTCTTACTGACTGTCTCCTATCTAAGACTGGCTGGACTGTGCGTCTCTTAGGGGGAGTGAATGGATAGTTACAGTTCAACCACATACTCTCTTCAGAAGTATCCATGCTTCAAGGAGGTTGAGGACAGGCTGTTCCAGTACAGTACCCAGGTGTGCATGTGGAAATGTGTCAAACTTTGATGTAACTGTCCTTCTTGGATGATCAAGTCTTAGTGAGTTGAGAGTCCTGTTTGACTTCAGCATAACTTGAAAGCAGGAAAAAGAAAAGCTTGTCCGATAAATGCCTTGTTGGGTTAATGATTGACCACAGTTTCATAGATCAGCATTTTCAGACCGAAGGGCCAGTTGGGCCCCATCCATCTTATCCTTTGAACTTACTAGGCATGAATATAACACTGGAGCCTTGAACACCGTAGTACTGGAGCCTTGAACACCGTAGTACTGGAGCCTTGAACACCGTAGTACTGGAGCCTTGAACACCGTAGTACTGGAGCCTTGAACACCGTAGTACTGGAGCCTTGAACACCGTAGTACTGGAGCCTTGAACACCGTAGTACTGGAGCCTTGAACACCGTAGTACTGGAGCCTTGAACACCGTAGTACTGGAGCCTTGAACACCGTAGTACTGGAGCCTTGAACACCGTAGTACTGGAGCTTTGAACACTGTAGTACTGGAGCCTTGACCCATGTGCTTAAAACACTTCAGAGTAGGAGCACTGATCTGGGACCAGTCACACATTTTAAACAATTAAATTAAATTAGCCCAGCCTTGAGGTGATCTTGGATCTAATGTGTGATAACTACCCATTACTTTACAGATTTTTTTTTACATCTCTTAATTCTAACATTAAAAAAATTACTTTACCAGTATTCTTGGTTTGTATGTCCCCCGACGTCCTTGTGTTCACTCGAGTTCAGTTGTTACGATCATATAGAGAACATATAGACAGCACGTCTGTGTTAACATTTCACATTTATTGAGTATCTCTGTTACAACAACAGTTCTCAACAGTCTCGAGTCAGGCCTCTCCAGACCCAAACACACCCCCCTCTCACGCATCACTCTGAGGGCTGGCCAGTCACACACAGAGCTACAGGCGCGTACACATACCCTGATTCACTAGGACATAGAGAAGATCATAAACATGTTGTTATATAAAATAATGTCATCATCATCTCTTTGTATATATAAAGCACAGAGTTGGGTCGTTAGTTAGCACTGCAGTCAATCAGAGGCGGTGCAGTTCATGGCTGATTAGCATAGTAGAGAGAAAGAGAGAGAGAGAGAGAGAGAAGAGAGAGAGAGAGAGAGAGAGAGAGAGAGAGAGAGGGAGAGAGAGAGAGAGAGAGGCAGGGAGCTCAGTCAAGCTTCTGAAAAATGAGAAGCAAATATAATCCGTCTCTTTGGTGTTCAACCCAATGACCATGCTCTGGAGACCAAAGGGCAATGTGTTGTTCATAAGTATTGCATTTGTTCTAACAACACCAGACCACACCCAGCACTCTTGCTCTGGGAGTAACTATGGTGATGGGTTTGGACTAGGTGGAATAAGTGCCAACAACAGTGGCACCACAGTGACCTTGTACTCCTCAACCAAGCATGCTTATTCTGCATCTGGCAGGTAGACGATGTTCTCTCTCCACAACTAGACTGTCTACCCTCAGCTACGCCAGGTCAGACCTGTGTGCCTGGAACAGTGTGGTGAACCAATTCATACCATGGGTTCTGCAGTCAAACTGTTCCACAGCTGACATGGGTTAAGCCGAGATCGTTCGTATGTATGTTTCTCTTTGTGTGTTTGTTACTCAATACTCTCTTAAAGGAGGACTTTGGAACTGTCCATAGTTATGTATCGATGAGAAGCTTGTCTGTCTGGCATCGGGGGGGTTGAGGTGGAGGGGAGGAGGGGGGGGGAGGCAGTCTCCGGCTGTGTGGCCAAACAGGGACAGCTGTATCAACACACACTCAGATGTGACACACAGACGCACGCTGGCCCAGAGAGACGTCCTGTGGTCACTCACTCCCTCAAACACACACACACGTGACCCCCCCTCCCCCTCCCCAAGCCTCCCTGGGGTCGGCTACTAGACCAAAGGGCTGCTTCTCCCTGACAGGCTGGAGATAAGCACCACCAGATGGACACTGATCGCAGCGTTGCCCAGTTACACAGTCCTGTTCCTGTCAACACTAGACCGTACTAACAAAGTAAGCATTTGGATTCATTGTGATTGGAAGGTATTGAATAATCATACTGTTTATATCACAGAGGCCGATCTCCTCTCCCTGGCCCTCACAGTGACATACACACTCTGTGTTTAGTTCATCTGTTGGATCCAGAGCAGTAAAGGAGAGCAGAAAATACACTTACAAAAGAGGCAGACAAATCAACATACAGTTTGCAGCACATAATAGGATATTTGGATAAATAAGGAGATAAAGGGGTTTCATATTTGGCAAATTCATATTGAGGGCGAGGAGAGGGAGGGGGGGTTACTATGAATACACTAGCATACAGAACTAGTATTACTAGTATTGAGTGAGAGGTGGACCCCAAGACAGGGACCCCAAGACAGGCCCTCCACTTCCACATCAGTTCATATCAACACCAGCCCAGCTTCTGGAGGCTTCTGAGGTCCTCTCAGTTTCACGAGCTGCTCGACACAGTTCAGGTCCTTTCCATGTGTCCCTCAGGACATAACAGGGCAGCCATTTCTTAACCATGGTTACCCGGGCTCAGAGTACCTCAAGGTGACCAGGAAAGTCAAACCATGTGGTCTTGACTCATGGAGTCCTAAATAACTACGAGTTTAGGACTTTGTCTCACAAAATATCATGATCTTGGTGGTTCTGTTCTGGTTTCAATAGTCTGTTTCCATCTCTGTTTCACAGAGTCAGTGCTCTTCCTCCTCTTCCTCCCTGGGACCCTGACGTGACCCAGTCCAGCGCTGATCAACCTGAGCACAGGTTGCATTTCAGTCCATCCTCATCCTCCTCCTCCTCCTCCTCCCTCCTCCTCCTCTCTATTGGACGCAGACGTACTTCTTCCACCAGGACTTGGAGAGCATCTTCATCTTGTCGGCCGTGCTCCTCACCTTCCTCTCCCTCCTCGCCCTGCGCTCGGAGTTCCGCAGGCCCACGGCGATGGCGGCGTCAAACACCTCCTTCAGGTTCTTCTGGGTCAGCGCCGAGCACTCCACGT
>CAEFZP010000729.1:1212500-1294220 GCA_903064625.1 Mallotus villosus
GAGAAGTTGTCAAAGGCGGTAGGGACGTATTTCGTGGGATATCCGTTCGTTGTGTAGCTGACAACCAAGCTGGTTTTGCCCACCGCTCCATCGCCGAGCAGTACGCACTTCAGCACCCGCTCCTGACCCTGTCCTGGATGGGTACTCTTGGTGTTGTGCGGCGGCACTGGCGGAGCCATGGTCTTTCTGTATTCCATCTGGACTGAAGGTGACAGTCAACAAGCTGAACCCCGACGATGTCTGCTCACTCCGCGAGGAGCATATAAAGAGACCACCATGCGAAAAGTCAATATTAAAGTTGTCAGTGAAACAAAATCAAGCGAAGCTAAAGCCTGGCCACCGCATGTAGCCTGTACTGTATTTTGTCTCGTCCCCACGGCTGCTATTCCTTTTGTGTGGTGCCGAAACGTAAGCTACTTTTGGACCATTTGCATCCACTCGTTACACAGAGGAGTGACGGGTTACTATATAAACTCAATCTATTTGCATATCTCCTCCCTTTACTCCCATCGGAGTTCAGAAAGGAAGCGCGCGTGGATTTGAAAAGGGTACGCAGCTCTGTGGGCGGCGGTAGTCTGTCATTTCATTATTCATGTTGTTTATTGGATAGCTAGAGTCTGAATTAGCATAAGTCTATTGTTTGTTTAGAACCTATGTTTATAAACACATTCCATCGTTATGCAAGCTGTCTAGCTACATAAAAGGTTGCATACAGGACACTCGAGGAAACCATCAATCTGTATCAACATGCATGTATATCAACATGCATATTATAAACTAACAAAAAATACTGTAGGCCCAACCAAGCCAGTAAAACATGAGTTATGGTTTAACAGACCCAAGTCGACAAATTATGTTTCCGGACACTTTAGTTTAGGATCGCCGAAGGACAAGAGTCATGTTGAGACTTGTCCTCGTGTTGCCATTTTAAAAACGCTGTTATCTTATCTATTTTGTCACTCTCTGACCTTTCAACAGCGCAGCGGGCGAGCCTTTTAGTTAGGCCTGGGTAAGGACTGTGTACAGTCATCTGGCTAGCAACGATAATGTAAGTAAAGCTGGTATGCTTTTTTAGTCTGTTCTGTCACTTTTGGTCTATTTTACAGTCGGGTGATTCCCTTGAACGCGTATAAAGATATCACAGTGTCACTTGTGTTGGCTACAATGTGTTGGCTACAGTCAATCCTGCGGAGTCACTGTCAAAATCCCCCCCCCTCCCCCCAATATATTGATATAAAAATATAAAATATAAATGTGGTACGATTCGACAGGATACCACGCACACTGTCCGAAATTGTCACAAAACATGTAATCATATTCATAAAAACGTAAAAGGTTTTCAGGGGGGGGGCCTCAGACTCCCCAGCAGATTTCGTCCCCCCGAATGTTGACTCCATGGTTTCAAGGGGGAGCGACACACGTGTGCGCTGCTGTTAGGTTGACCCATGTCGCCTCCTTGTGGCTAAAGAAGGATCCATATTGCATCGTGGATGCAAGATTCTTTCTCATTTAGAATAACAAAATGATATCACCAAACACTAAATTCATGTCAAAATCTTTATTCATTTTTCTTTCATTTAAGACTTTATTTAATGTATTATTGCATGGTTAAAAGTTGGGCTACACTCTCGATTGGTCTGAATACAAAAGAAACCTTGAGTGTGGGATACAACTACAGCAAATGTTTACAGTAAGACTAAAGACTAAGATCTCATATCCTTGACTCATACACTGTCACATCTTCAGCCTTCAAACGCAGAAAGCTTGCCGAAATGTCAAAGAGAAATGCAGTGTGTATAGCTCTGAACACTCTGTGAGTATAAGAGCTCACAGATCATGACAGGTGTTCATTGTGAAAGTGCTAGTGTAATACAAAGGGGCCCCGCTGGGGTTTCTGGGTCCTCTTGCTAATTTGTACTCCAGGCCCCAACATCAAGATCATACAGGAAGTATGGGGTTCTGCTGGGCCCCCTGTCTGACCAGGGCCCTTAGAGTCGTCCTCATCTTCCATCCCGTTACTTAATTAATCACCGATTTACAGAAAACGTGAATTTCAACCGCTCTTTACTCCAGTGGGCGCTGTTTGTGAGTTCTCGGTCACTGAAACTTCCTGTTGAAAATCCCAACATACCTTGACATGCTACATAAACAGTTGACAATTCCAACACAAGACCAATGACCAACCATCCTAGAGGACTCCAGAGGGAGAGACATGTTAATGCAGTTTACTGGAGTCACTCTAGCAGCGCTCTCTTCCAATGCCTCTGGACAGCTACCCTGCTGTAGGTTTCATTCCCAGTCCCACACACCTGAATCTGACAAACACATCATTATGACTTTATACATCATTAATTATAATATTAAACCCTATTATCATCATTTACATCGTTTGCTGGCTGATATACAGACGCAGAATAAGTATAATTATGGTTGGAGTACACATTTTAAAAACCTACAGGAGGGTAGCACTACAGGTAGTGTATTTCTAACACAGTCCTGTATCCAGCATGGGACCACAGTCCCACACACACACAGTCCTGTATCCAGCATGGGACCACAGTCCACACACACACACACACACAGTCCTGTATCCAGCATGGGACCACAGTCCCACACACCACACACACACACACAGTCCTGTATCCAGCATGGGACCACAGTCCACACACACACAGTCCTGAGACAGAGAGGAGTGCAGGAGATGAGCATAGACCTCAGAAGCTGCATTCCTTGGAAATGTGACATCACAACCTATTTGTCTTTAAACACGCGATGATACGCACATCGTTGTGAAAGACATCGTTGAGATGTCATGTTATCATTCTTCACTGAACAGGCTGTTTAGAGTTTCTGGGGAGGTGATAGCTGAGATGAAGCAGTGTAGTGTAGATAGAATGAAACGAGAGATGTTTCTGGACGCTGTGAGGTCTAACTGGTGGATGGGTCGCTGCCATGCACTACTGGTGGGCTATGCTTACATCTGGAGTTAGAAAGGCACCTACTGTTAGTGAGCACTAAGGATCTCTTGTGGAGAGATAGAAGGAGAGGAGGTGGAGATAAAGAGAGAGAAGAAGAGGAGATGGAGATGAAAGTAGAGACTGACTGGATCAACAATTAAATAGAATTTGATGCGTGACTGATTCTCTTCCTGTTTTGTTCACAAGCTCTTTGGTGTCAAGCTCATATACTTCTGATATCACATGGGACACAGGAGGCCAACTGTATCCATACCATATAGTAGGCTACCAATGGGAACATAGGGATTATGTATTATCATTAATCAACTGGTTACTTTTGCTCTTCCTACATCAGACAACCTCATGTACTTCCGGGCCATTTGAAGTTCCTATGGAGGGTGGCGGAACATAACTCTGAAGGATGTGCTACACGAGGAACAACAGAACACATGATAGAAATCAGGAGTTCATGGTCACTTGAATGTGTGGTGACAGAAATAAGAAAAAGGCAAATGACATTTCTGAAAAGAAAAAGAACAGATGTCATTTTAATAGGCTCTTAGGTAACACAGGTTCAGTTCAGCAAGCTGTAGGTCAACTTACCCACTGTACACATACGCACGCACGCACACACACACACACACACACATCCTGATTCCATGTTTTGGGGGTTCCGTGAAAAACACTAAACCCCGGCTGGGTGACCTCTGACCTGTAACATTGGATTGACCAGCTGTGACCTCTAACCCCTGCAGACTCATCACCTTCTCAGGTTCAAGCACTACAACTCTCTGACAGTCTGACACCTACATCCCCCCCACCTCTCTTCTTATCTTCATGCTGCGGCAGGTGCCTTCAGGCGATGATGGATTGCACGTCCCTGGTGTCGTCACCTCATCGAAAAACACAGTTGTGGCTCACTGGAGCCATCCCATAATGGTCGGGACACCAGGTGACTGTTGACATGTCTCTTCATGAAAACTGTAAACTCTCATCCGGGAATCACATGCTCTGACTGACCTCGTCCTCATTTATCTCTAGTACTGCCCACCCAAACCCCCAACCCCTCCACCCCTCCCTCTAAACTCAGGAGCCCAGCCTTCAGGACACAGACTGCTGGGTAAGACATCTAAGTGACACCTCCTCCTCTCCTCCTTCCTTTTCTCCTCTCGTCCTCCTCTGATCCACCTCTCATCCTCCTCTCCTTCCTGTCGTTTCACTGGTCTTTGGGTTTGGCGTCTGGAACGGGGCCACCGCCCTGGGCGATTCTCTGGAGACTGATGGAGGGAGAGAAAGAGAGAGATAGAGAGATTGTTACCACTGATACGTAGGTCACATTTGATAGTCGGTCACAGAGATGAATGAACAGATCCTCTTCTCTCCTAAAGGTCGAACATGGCAGGGATGCATGCAGAAATCAATACATGATTCACTGGAAGTGTGTGCAGTGGAAAAATACCAGTAAGCATGCTGTCGTTTTCTATTTGGCCACTAGGTGACGCCCATACTCACATGTCCTTGATGTTGTCAATCTTAGCGTGGATTCCTGCTATGACGCTGTCCACTTGTTCCTGAGACAAAGAAATACAGGACTGTATGAAGAACACACCCTTATAAATGATATGCGTCTTGGTATCCAAGCACATAACATGGCAACATGTTTCTTTCTGTTTCTGTTTCTGTCATTGTTGTATTTCTCATTTTTTCTTACCCTCACACACACACTCACACAGTCCTGAATAGACTGTGCATGCAGCATACACACACAGACTTTACCTGGCGTTGTTTGTAGAATAGTGGGACAGAAAAGACAGCAATCACACCTGGAGAGGAAGAAGAAAGAAGAGAAGAGAACAAGGGAATACATTAATGTGTGTGAGTGTGCATGTGTGTGTTTGTGTGTGTGTGTGCATGTGTGTGTATGTCTGGGTGTGTGTGTGTGTATGTCTTACCAACGATCAGCAGAGTAAGGCCATTACACAGATCTCCCAGGTAAGTCACCAGATACACCAGGGCCAGGAACTGACATCATCAACGACATCAAACACATACAGGAAATAGAAAGCAAAGACAGGAAACCCCCAGTTAACTTCATGAGAAACACATTTCTTAGATATCTTACAGACCAACATTAACTTAATTTTGAGCAGTGTGTGTGTGTCAGCGCTGTGTGTGTATGGGTGTCAGCACTGTGTGTGAGCGTGCTGTGTGTGTGTGATGATAGGCGGTAGGCTTTAATATCTCCAAGACCCCGGAAACAAGACACCGCTCTCTCTCAAAGAAAACGAGACCACCCTCACCCCTCTCCTTTCCTCTTCCTCTCTCCCTGTCCCTCTCTCTCTCTCTTTCCCTCTACCTCTCTCCCTCTTTTCCATCTCCCTCTCTTTCCCTCTACTTCTGTCTCTCTTTCCCTCTCCCTCTCTTTCTCTCTTTCCCTCTCCCCCTCTCTTTCCCTCTACCTCTCTTCCTCTCTTCCCCTCTGTCCCCCTTCCTCCACCCTTCTCATTCCCCCCTGTGTAGTGCAGTATGTCACATACTGGCCAGGTCAGGGTTGAGCAGAGGCAAACTGACCAGGGCCAGGGGGGCCCAACCTCACAACCCCCCAGGGCTACCATCTCCAAGCTCACAACCCCCCAGGGCTCCCATCTCCAACCTCACAACCCCCCAGGGCTACCATCTTGACTGTGCTGAGGGGCTTGTGTATCAGTGTCTGTCATACTGAAAACAAGTAGGCCACCCCAGTCTATTTAGATTCTTAACACGTTCCCTAAAGGTTTATACTAAGCTCCTGGAGCCTTGTCATGTGAGTTGTTTGACTGTGGGAGCGGATGATATCTAGATTCATTGGACAGATTAATCACATTCCAGCTCTGTTACATTCTACAAGTCACAGCCCTCCTACTCTCTACTACTGTCTAGTGAATAATCATCTATCCAACTTCCTGGATATAAATCCATTATAAAGTATTATGAGTAACAGTTGTCAGCATTGCAGCTTTAGGTGTAACTTTTCTGGAGAGAGGGGGGTCACGGGGGGTTTGTCAGAATCAGTCAGAAGGTCCAAACTGTGCAGAACATCTAGTATTACCGTAGCAACGTGCATCTGTGGTATGTCAGAAGGGACATGGGCTCTGAGGCCAGAAATACACGAGGACATCGGGTCCTCACGCTCACAGCAGACCCACAGCCGCAAAAAGCCAGGATAGAACCCAGACAGAACCCAGGACAGAACCCAGGACAGAACCCAGGACAGAACCCGGGACAGAACCCAGGACAGAACCCAGGGGAGAACCAAGGGAAGATCCCACGGCCACAGCCAAGGGATCAAAGAACAGAACGCATATCAGATAGAACCCAAGATAAAGGGCAAGGAAGAACTAGGGGAAGAACCCTGTCCAGAGTACAGAGCAGAACAGAAAGCTGGACACAGAGGAGAACCTAGAAAATAATAGGAGCCTAAAGTATGGATGCTACTAATATCCTAGATAAAAGCTGCGCGATGCACATCGAAGGAGAGATCTCATTTGAGGACGCACGTAGAAGAACATGGTTGTTATGGTAATGAGTTATGCTGCAGTAGATTGTGGGTATAACAACAGGGGGCGGTGTCCTGGCCTTTCTCATCAGAGAGAAGGAGAGGTGGACAGAGGAGGAGAGGAGAAGAGAGGAAGAGGGATGTCTGCACTGCAAATATAGCGAGAGAAAGGGAGAGAGGGAGTTGGAGAAGCATAAAATAACAGGGAACAACGGAGAGGAAGAGGGAGAGGGAGGGAGATAGAAAGAGAGATAGAGAGACAGGGAGAGCTAGAAAGAGCAGAAGAGAGAGATAATCAAGGGGTGGAATGCCCCCGGAATAGCCTCCTCTCTGAGCTGGCAACCATACTGTCAGGGAGGGAAAGGAGAAGAGGGACGTCTACGCTCATGAAAGAGTGGGGGCGAGCGAGAGGGCAGAGCGAGGAGTGTTTAAAGGTGATGCTGATGGTTTGTGACAAGACAAGCTCCTGTAAACACAGAGGTTGAAGAAGGTTCCAGAGACTGGGGAGAGACAGAAATAACAGAGAGAGGGACAGATAATGAATGGGAGACAACAGAGAGAGATGGAGAGGAAGAGAGAGAGAAAGAGAAACAAAAGGAGAGGGACCCCGGAATGTCTCCCTCTCTCAGACAGAAGACACTTTCACGTCGGCCAATCAAAGGGGAGGCCAATCCCCAGGTGGCTGTCTCACCTTGAGGGAGTCGAAGAAGCTGCCCACGCAGATGAGCCCCTTGAGGGTGTTGATGGCAGAGACCGTCAGCACGATGGCTCTCTGCATGTTCTGCTCAGCCTGCTCCCCTGCCAGAGATAAGTCCATGTCCAGGTAGGCCCTGGAGGACACAGAGAGGGGGGGGGGAGGAAGAGAGAGGAGGTGAAGAGAAAGGAGAGAAGGGAGGGCAGAGAAAGAGGGGATGAGTGGAGAAAGAGAGAGGCGAGGAGGAGGCAGGAAGAGACGGAAGGGAATTATGATGACAGGAAGAGATTCAGAAAGAAAAAGCAGTAGCTGTAAATCTGTCCACCCCTGGGTGAACTTGATTTATATCGCAAAGTACATGAGGGTGCACTTGATCTGTTCAAAAACAGCATGGCCACCTGTGGGTGGGGTCAGAGCCTTACTTGAAGGGGTGCTTCCCGTCGCCAACACTGATGAGAGTCAGCAGTTTGTAGTAGAGGCGTACGGAGATGGTGAAACACATGGCCGCCAGGGACAGGGAGGACACCACGGTGACCAGGCTGAGCTGGAACAGGGACAGCAGGCCCACCACCAGACCTGTGAACACCATGCCTGTGCGCTCCGTGTCCTTCCAGTAGATCAGGTCCATCACTGGGGAGAACAGGATGACAGGAGGAAGAGAGATGTTCAAGAGGGGGAGAGAATAAGGCGAGGGTGAAAAGACCGAAGGGATACAGGTGCAGAGGCGAGAGGTTGACAGAGACGGATGAGAAACAAGGACACAGTCAGGGATGTGGATTGCCACTGTGTAGAACACATGGGACGGCTGGACCTGCTGCAGCAGAGGAGGAGAGGAGCTGGGTTATTTTAGGACGGTGCTGAAGATAGCAGAACAGAGGTGGAGCCTGTCTTTACTTTCAAGACATCACCCACCCACGTCTTGTCAACCTCTTTCCCCTTCTGCCTCTGGCCCTGTCTGCCTCTGCCTCGGTCTCAGCGTCCCCTTCTGCAAGGTCTCTATCTCTTCCTCTGCCTACTCTTCTGCCTCTGCCTTTCTCTCTGTCTCCGCCACTCTGTATCAGGTAGAGAAAAGGCTAGCAGGATCCCCAGCAAGAGAAAGGCCAGGGCTGGAGCTGCGTTTAGCCCATGTGGGGGAGACGGAAGAGATGAAAGAAGAGAGAGAGAGAGAGGGAGAGGGAGAGAGAGAGAGAGAGAGAGAGAGAGGAAAGCAGAGAAGAGAAAACGAACTCTCGCAGCACCTGCTGACAGTCTTCAAGCTGGCCCTGCCCCCTATCCACACCCTATCACCCGGCAACAGGAGCCGCGGCTACCCCGGCACCAGAACCTTCTATTCTGGCTTGGATCTCAACGTTCCTTGTCTTAATGTATTAAAACTAGTCTAGGCTTTACTCTACATGGTATCCTACCTTAGCACAAACTCACAGCATTAGTCTGTATATCAAAACACAATTCAGGAATAGCAAGGCATGAAAGGCATTTATCAACAAAGGCTACAGTAATACAAGGCCTCACACTGCACTTAGCACTGGTATAGCTATGCTAGCCTGGAGATCAGTCTACCATATCTGTCTGTCAGTGTGCCAGGACCGGCCAAACTGACACACTCTTACGAACAGGTGGTCTATATTTGAACATGACCACACACTAAGAATACCCAGAATGCTCCTGGAGCACACCTGTCTCTTGTCAGGACAGGTGCAGCTACTGTAACAGACAGCAACAGGCTGTAACATACTGACTGGCTGGCTGGTTTGGTGTTGCCGTCACTCATACTGGCAAGATGTGTGTGTGTGTGTGTGTTTGAGTCCATTAGTAAATTCCTGGCTGTTCAAAGGTACTGACATATACATGAGGTGCACTCGATTTAAGTACTGCATGTTTAAGTACTGGATGTTGCCCCAACAAACCCCAGCAAACTACTTAAAAAATGCCAGAAATCAAATGCACCCTGGAATCTTTACTGTCTGGGAAAGACCAGGCAGATTACGTAAGATGGTAAAGCTACAGTTGGGGCGGTTGTATTCACAGCTCTAAGTATATGGACGGATATTCTGTTGAGGATAATGAATCCTAATGAAAAAACAACACTCTGAGAATAGTACAGATACTGTCAAATAGGCGAGACCGGACAAGTTTAAAATACACCCGCATACATACATACAAGCAATGTAAAAGACACACGCATACATACATACAAGCAATGGATTGCATGAATGAATGAATGAATGAATGCCATACAAACAAACTAACCATCGGCACTAAGACATTTAACATCCCAAGCTCAGAACACACACAAACAAACCCTCTCTGTTGGCAGTCCTCTCGGTGACCACACACACACCTCTATTGGTTAGATCGTTGCAGTGATCTCAAACTCCCCAGTGAATCAACCGGTCAAACAGGATCTCTGAAATGTCCTCTGGGCACGGTTCAAGCACGCTGTCCCCTCCTAGTCAGCCACTCTGTGGGGGCGGCCTGCATCTAACCCCTCCTCAAGACCTCAGCTGAATGTCCACACACACAGTTACTAAATGTAGCTACGCCTCTTCATAGCCTAGCGATCTCAGTAACTATACCCAGCCTGTCTGTCTGTCTGCCTGTATGTCTTTCTACCTGTCTGTCTGTCTGTCCCTCTCCCTGACCGCCTGTCCGTCTTTCTACCTGTCTGTCTGTCTGTCTGTCCCTCTCCCTGACCGCCTGTCCGTCTTTCTACCTGTCTGTCTGTCTGTCTGTCCCTCTCCCTGACTGCCTGTCCGTCTTTCTACCCGTCTGCCTGCCTTGCCTGTCTGCCTGCCTGCGTGCCTCTGTAACTCAACCGTATCTTACTGTAATCAATGTCCGGACACCTCTACACTTCATCCCCTGGCTGCCACGTGTCGTGTCTCTCTGTAATCTCATACAGACATTCCTCTCCTCACGTCCCGATGCCTCACCTTTGCTGGCCATTTTGGTTGTTCCGCCGTCGGCTCGCCTCTCTCTTCCTCTCTATCTCTCTTGCTCTCTCTGCTCTGTCCTCGAAGCTGTTTTTGGACTCCCCCCTGCCCCCCCCCTCCCTTCCCACCCCCCTGCCTCCCCCATACCCGCTCCGTCAGCAATCCTCGTTGGGACTCTGCTGGCCAAAAATACCCCGGTAGAGCCCGGCCCCCTCAAGACTCTATTAATTTACTGCTATAGACAGACAGACAGACAGACAGACAGACAGACAGGCAGACAGACAGGCAAGCAAGCAGACAGACAGACAGACAGACAGCAGACAGACAGACAGACAGACAGACAGACAGACAGACAGACAGACAGACAGACAGACAGACAGACAGACAGACAGACAGACAGACAGACAGACAGACAGACAGACAGACAGACAGACAGACAGACAGACAGACAGACAGACAGACAGACAGACAGACAGACAGACAGACAGACAGACAGACAGACAGACAGACAGACAGACAGACAGACAGACAGAGAGACAGACAGACAGACAGACAGACAGACAGACAGACAGACAGAATATTAATGAGTTAAATATGAATGTCATCGAAGATTCTACTGCATTAACTGGATGGTTAGTTTTACAGGAGATACATAGAACCCGGACAACCTGTCAACAGAGTGGTCACCAATGAATCATGTCCCAGGGAGGGGGGGGGGTAGAGGGGGGGAGGTAGATGTGTGTGTGGAGAGGGGGAGTAGAAAAGAGAGAGAGAGAGGGAAGGAGAGTTGAGAGAGAAAGTAAAGGACCCGAGAGACTGGGGGAGAGAGCGAAAGAGAAAAAAGAGAAAGAGAGAAGAGAAAGTGGTGAGAGATAGCAGAGAGAGAGATAGCAGAGAGAGAGATAGCAGAAAGAGAGAGAGAGCGTAGACCCTCACCCTCTATAATAACACCACAGGGTTTAGTTGGATTACATTGAACAGGGATGATGAAATCTATCTCTTTCTAGACCCTCCGTCTGTCTTCCTTTCCCACATCCTGCCTCACTCTCTCCTTCATCAAAGTCTTTCTGCATCAGACAGACAGACAGGAATTACTTCCTTGTAATTATCATCCATGGTCTCCTAAATCCTAAGAGGGGAGGTTGCCATGGAGATGAAACGGAACACTCTTCCAAAGGAATTATCTATTCCGGGACGGAGGGGAACCTGATCTAGCCTTTATTCTCTGACGAATCAATCGATTGAAGGATCGATAAGAGCGCTCTGCACCATTAGAAACATGCAGAGGACATGGGGAAGGTATGGGGATGTAGGACTGGAGGTCACACTGTAGACAGGGGCCAAAACAGGGAGCACAACTTCTCTCACTCTTCTGCGTTAAAACACAGGCTCTGTAGAGCTGTAGTCTCAGGACAGATTAGCAGACAATCACGTCACAATGTAAATATGATCAATTTGTGAGCGTGGCACTTCCATACCTGCTATATGGGCGCATATCGTGGGGCCCTCTGATAGGCTAAGAGCCGAGAACCACTGTTCGCTGATCAGCAGTTCCTGAGTGTTTTGACCAATAGGGGCAGAGGAAGTGGATGAAACAACGCTGCTGGCCCCGCCTCCTGGACGAATGGGTGTTAGCAGCATCACAGTGGCATCCACGGTGACGAGGGTCTCCAGTAACTCAGGGGGCTGTGTCGCTGGTGGGGGACGGGACAGGAGGAAGTGACATAATCGTGACAAGATCATAGAGTAAAGTACAGTTCTAGTTTTAGTTGAATCTGTGTCCGATAAACTGAACGATAGTTTCATTGCAGATTCTACCTCTCGGCCAATGAGATGAGGCTTACTTATCAGAATTGATCTGATCTGATTAAGCAATGGGTTGTCAGTTTTACAGTGCTAATACACACACACAACACACACACACAGACATCCAGACAGTATTAGCTCATATTTATGTGTCAGGATCCTATCAAGGACATGTCAGCATGTGGGTCCACAGAGGAGGAAGTCATGAACTAAATATTTTCCACTTGTCTCACACTGTACATGCAACCTTCTTCTCTCTTTGCTCTTATCTTCCCGTCTCCCTCCCCTCCTCCTCCTCTCCCACTGGATGTCCAACCCTCTTCTCCTTAACCTTCCCCTCCCTAGCCTCTTTCTTCCTCCTCCGCTCTCCCCCTCGCCCTCTCCATCCTCTCCTCCTCCCCTCTTCCCCCTCACCATGGCGATGCTGGGGAGACACCCTCCTCCCCCTCTCTCGTCCCGGCGTGACGTTCCTCTCCAGATCCTCCAGATTTCCATCCAGGAGAGAGGACCGTCTCGACCCTGCTTCTGACTCCGCCAGTCTCTCCCTCCTCACTCTCTCCTCCTCCTCCTCCTCCTCCCTCCTCCTCGCCCCCTCCTCTGCCTCCTCGCGGGTAAGGAAGGCGTGAGGGTCCCACTCCACATCGGGGGAGTCCAGGGGGAGGAGGGTCTCCAAGGTATCCGTGCGAACGAGGGGGGTGCGGCCTACCCTAGCCCCGCCCCTGCGGCGTCCCGAGCCTTCGCGGTGGTGTCGCGTGGTGCCCACGGCCTCGGCCTCAGCGATGGCGATGTAGGAGAAGGTGAGCTCGAAGGAGTGCTGGTGAGGCGTTCCCCAGATCGACGGGGAAGACGCCAGATCACCGTCGTCATCATAATCTTCATCGTCCCCTCCTCTGTCACGCTCCTCTTCCTCAGACCAGTCGTGGGCCGTCTGCAGCTCATACAGCTCAGACTCCTCATTCCCACCTGCGGAACACACGCACAACCTTTCACCTTTCACCTGGACGCACGTTCCACAACTCCACCAAACAATAGCACCTTTCAATCGTTTAAAAACGAAAACAATTGGGAATATATCACTAATCATTTGAAACATTCCTAATTCATGAAAAGAGAACGTGCTCTCCTGTTTGTGTGTTTGACATCAGTGCCCTGCTCATTTGCATACTCCTGTGATGTCACAGAGCTGAAGATAAAGGGAAAGAGGTAACCAACCTCTGAAGGAAAGAGCTACAGACAAAGAAGGGGCTCCCTTTGTCTGGCAGTATACATCACAGCAATAAACACTCAGAAGTCGGCTTCAGAGGAGGGGAACACACACACACACACCTGTGGACCGACTCCACGTGGTTCTGGCAGTGGAAGTTGAAGTGGTTCTGTGTCTGAGCAAGTCTATTTCCGAATATATGAATCTTTTATTTATAGCAGTATGCTGAATGAGATGGGGTATATTTGATGTGCAGTGTGGTGCGCTCCTACCGTCTGTGCAGGGAGGGGTGGAGTCGGGGGTGGAGTTGACAGAACCTAATTCCTCTGTGTGAAAAAAAGAGAGTTAGACATAGGAAAGGAGCATGTTGCAAGAAGAACATTGTCACATTGACAGTTGTCTATTGTTGACCATGAAACTGCAGGCAGTGTCCTGTGTATCCCAGTCCTTTCTAGAAGTTTACAGCCAACGTCTATTTGCAAATGAGCCCAAAGAGATAACATTATCATTATGTCCATTATGTCAGAAGCCTCCCTCTCAATATGAAATACATCTGAGGTTGGTGAGGAAACATTACTAATTGAAAGAAAGATAGAATACATCATGCATGCAAGTACAAGGGAATCTACAAAGACAAATGTTGCTCTCCTATTTGCCCATGGGACATTATGTTTAATAAAATAAAATCCAATCTTATGTTTGAGGGTACAGACACAATGCTGTCTTAATGCTAACAGCTAGCTACTAACTGATGTATGCTGCCTCTAGGCCAACAGCTAGCAAGCTAATAAATACAGTAGCTTAGATATTTGATCTCCAAGCTAACAGCTAGCTAACTAATGTAAAGCTAATGCTGTCTTTATGCTAACAGCTAGCTAGCATGCAGCCCTGGACTACAGTACAGAACTGTGTGGTGCTGGCAGAGGGGATATGGGGGGATGGGGGCATTAACAACATTAGCTGGCCTGAAATCAGACTATAAATCAACCACTTTAAATTAGAGGAGGTAAACCCGCATCAACACACAGACGCACATACACACAATAAACAAACTATAGGTCTACAGCCTGTATGGATTAAGGGTACTAGGGTTATGTTGTCAGGGTGGTGAATGATGAAAGCACACAGTCACAACCAATACAAACCTTTAACATCCTCTTTATCCTTCTCTTCATCTCTTTCTATTTTATCTCTGATATACATACACACACACACTGGTGTTACTTCCATGCTTAAGAAAACACACGCACACGCAAACACACACACACACACATCTGCAGTATGACTCCATCAGTACAGACAATAACAAGGTGGGTCTCTGTATAACCACGGGTTTATCACCGGAAGAGACAGAAGAGAGATGGAGGGAGGGAAGGTGAGAAAGAGATGGAGGGAGAGATGGAGAGATGGAGAGAAATGCAGCACATGTTTTGACAAACGGGCAGACAAGCGTGCAGAGGGAAAGGCGACAGACTCACTGCAGTTGGAGAATCCTAGAACCTGGCCCATACTCCATCCAGGCACCTCTGGGCCTGTCCAGTCTGGAAGACCCCTTCTCCTACCGACACAGTCCTCCTCTGGATCTCTCTCTCCTGCTCTCTCCCTCCCTCTCTCTCTCTCTCTCTGGCTCCCTTGTGTGCTCTTCCTCCCTCCCTCCCTCGTTCTTCACGCAGATGCTGTTTCTCTCCTCCTCTGCCTTTTTGCTCCCTCCCCTTTCCTCTCCCTGGTTCACTGGCCCCTCCCTCCCTCCCTCTCTTGTTCTCCATCCCTCCTCGGCTCTCTCTCGCTGTCTGACCACAGTGGCTGCAGGAGAGCCTCATAGCGCAGAGCCAGAGGGAGAGGTGTATGTGTGTGTAAATATGGGTGTTTATGGGTGTGTGCAGTATGTATTAGTCCATGTTTATGTGCAAGTATGTGTGTGTGTGTGTGTGTGTGTGTGTGTGTGTGTGTGTGTGTGTGTGTGTGTGTGTGCGCGCATGCATACTAATGCACCCCTTCATGAGTGATGTTGCTATTTTGTGCATCCATCTGTGAGGAGCCTGTCTCTGTCCGTCATATTCGCTTCCCTGTCAGGCTCTGCCAAGGACTCTGCATCCCCTTCTCTCCTTGCCCCTCCTCTCCCCTCCATTCCAGTCGGAACAAAGACTGCTGTACAGCAGCACTGCTGGTGGAGCTCATTAAAAATACATGTCCTCTCTCTCTCTCTCTCTCTCTCTCGCTCTCTCTCTCTCTCTCTCTCTCTCTCTCTCTCTCTCTCTCTCTCTCTCTTTTCCTTCCCTCTCTCCGCATTTCTCTTTGTCTCTCTGCCTTTCCTCTCTCTCACACACAGGCATCTTGGTGAGTGGGTGGGAATAGCTGTTGCACTTACAAATTGTCTGGCAGAAGTACTACTCTGACAAGCCCTGCCTCTGTGTTTCCTCAGCCAATCCATGCAGTGGGTCTATGCAACCATGCTCAGTGTGCTGCCATTTCATTGGTTACTTTGCTACATAACCCTAACACACCCACACATACACACACACATAGGTGTATCCCATTTCTGTAACTCTTTACAGTCCTGCAAATATTTTTATAGTCCCATTTCTATACCCAGACCTAGACCTCACCCTAGCCCTCGCTCTAGTCTGAGTCCAAGCTCCTGTTCTAGCCCCAATCCTAACTCTAGTCCTAGTCCCAGTAGGCGTACTTTGTAACTTGTGTTCTGTGGTCTTGTTTGACCCTTCACTAATATGGTCAAATATCCTATTAGAGGTGGCTGTGCTTGTAGAGAGGGAGATGTGTTTATCCTGTCACACACACGCAGACAGGATTACAGCACGAATGACGAGGTAGTGACGGGTGACAGTAATACATGCACACACAGTCAGCATGGTTAAACATGGGGTAAACCCCTGAAGATACAGACAGTATACACACACAGACACATATAGACAGACAAAAACACCTACACTCATATACATACACACACATACAACTGACATTACTGTAATCCCATCTATACAATAATGTATACAGTATATACACAATTTGCAGTGTGGGTTTGCATGTACAGACAGTTCCAAACAACTGATCTGTTCACGTGTGTTGAAACCCAGACTGAGGTGTGAGAGTGGTTGGTCTCCTATATATCCATGTCCTGTTCAGAAACGCTGACAGGTTTATAATCCACACAGGTGTGGGCACAGATAATCCCAGCCCATCTCGAAGGTTACAGATTAACCGGTCCATAATAAAGGAAGTGTCAGAGAAAGAAAGGACAGGATAGGTGGATAGAGAGAGAGAGAGGAGAGAGAGGGGAGAAAGAGAAAGTGGGAGGGAGGGAAAGAGAGAGAGAGAGGTGGTAGGGCTGGAGTGATCAAGCGGGGGATAAGTCAACAGAAATAGACGGGCTAATTGAAATGTTAGGTAAGGACAGGGACAGGAGAGGGGGAGGGAAAGAAGAGGGAGACAGAAACAGCTAGAGGAAGAGATAGAAAGGAGAAGAGAAAGACGGAAAAGAGATGGGGAGGACAGACAGCACAAACTGACCAACAGAAATCATTTCAAGGAATCCATGAACTTCACCAACAGAAAAGGCTTTACACAAGGCTCAACATGGCCACCCCCATTTTACCCAGTGTGAAGTGACCCTGACCAAGGACCTTTCACCTGCAACAGACTCGTATCCATCTTGACCGACTTCCAGCTGCACAGTGTCTGATCTGTACGCTTGCCCTGGACCTGCTGAAGACCAGGCAAGGCCGGAGAAGGAGGTACAGGTGGGTTTACTCTTTCTAGTTGTGACTGGTATTGTCGGCTTATTGGTATTAGAGCTTAGAAAGTATTTTTTTCCTCTCATTGTTAAATGTATCGATCTTCATTCTGGTCTGGAAGGAGTAGTTTGCTTTGTCTGAGAGTCACTGTCTCAAGCAAAAAACTTGCAAACATACTTAAACCTTTTTAAGTACATTTCCAATTGTGTCGAATTTGTGTTGATTTCATAAAGTCTTTGCCCGCTTGGGATCCTGTCGATAAAGTTTCATTTTGAACAGGTTCTCTAGGAGACGAAGGACCCCCCCGGCCGAGCAGGAAGCTCCAGCGGCGTCTCTGCGTCGCCATGAGGACAGCCAGGCGCGCCAGCGCGGTGGAGGTGCCCTCCTTCCTCCGCCAGCTGGCCAAGGAGACCGAAAAGATGGTCACCTTCTTCTTCAAAGGAGGGCAGCGTGACAACCACGGCGACGAGGATGGCGACTTTGAGGACGACGATTCTTACCCCAGCCCTTACCTGGACCGGCCCATCCTGGAGAAGCACATCTCGGAGGGGGGGTCCGACTGGGGGGTGAACTACGCCCTGGCCAGCATGCAGGGCTGGAGGGTGCAGATGGAGGACGCCCACACCTGCATGCCTCACCTGGAGGGGGAGCTGGCCGAGTGGGGGTACTTTGCCGTGTTTGACGGACACGCCGGCAGCGCCGTAGCGGACTACTGCGCCAGCAACCTTCTGGAACACATCCTCCAAACAGGTGACCGTTCAGACGGATTTACAGACTTGATGAGAAGTATATGGAAATTATAACTTGATTTGATTGGTTGTTTGGTTCATTGGGGTGAGTGAGAGTGTAGTCTATAAGGAAAGGCAGGAGAGATGTAATGGACCAAACCTACTTGCACTTATGTGGTGAACCAGCAGGGAGCCCAGACTGATGTCTGAGGGAGCTGGACGGCTCACAGGAGTACACTTGTCCTGGGACGGCGTGCCCTGCAGTAACTTATTAAGGACAGATTAAATAGAGCAGATAGCAGCTTAAGCTGATTCAACCAACACACTCAGGTTCAAAGTGAAGGCCAGGCACTTTAATAATGAAAGCTGCGACACAACTCGCTGGCAAAAACACTGAGATTTTTCAAATGTTTCAAATGTGTAAACATTCTAAGTAAAGAAGATGTTTAAAGATGGTTTAGATGAAAGACAAATGTTTTGAGGACGTGTCCAATAGGAGCCAAGCCTCTTAATTTGCCACTGAAGGCTTTGACCTCAAAGTGAGGAAAACAAGTGTGTGTTTGTGTCTGGACTGACAACTATAGCTCTACAAAACACAACTGTGTCAGAGCCTGTCAAATCCCTCGTACCCTCGAACATGCTGAACCACATTTCAGATAGTTCCAACTCCATCTTGATCAGAGACTGCCTCTCTTTGTTTGACTGCCACAGTCTTTAAGCGTGAGTGTCTATCATCAACAGCCTGTTCACATACAGTACAGTCATTTTAGCTGTCATGTCTCCTCCTATCCTCTAGGGGGAGTAAAGCTTGAGAACGACCCAGACGAGGTGAAGGAGGGGATCCGGGAGGGCTTCTTGGCCATAGACAGGCACATGCAGAAGCTCTCTCGCCAGGACAACTGGGAACGAAGTGGCTCCACCGCGGCCGCTATCCTGCTGTCCCCGCAGCACGTCTACTTCGTCAACTGTGGCGACTCACGCACGCTCCTCTGCCGTGACGGAAAGGTGGGCGGGCTCGCATCACGCCATCACGCCATCACGCCATCACACCATCATCTTTGCTTGCGATTGAAGTATCTATCTGTTTATCACTCACATTACAAAAGATACCTTCATTCTCAAAGGGAATGATGGTACTTATTCACTGTACGGATCCTTGTGGTTCCAGGTTGAACTTATTTCATTGCAGAGGGCTATTCCCTTTCCTTTCCCCACCCGTCACACCCCCCAGTAAAAATAACCAAAGTACTCCTGGTTCCATGTATTGTGTCATTTCCATGAGTTTACAATTTCACGCCACATGAACGACGCAGTACACCCAACCATGGTGCAGAGAGAGATGTGTGCCTGCTTCTTCCTCTCAGGTGATCTTCTACACAGAAGACCACAAGCCCTTCAACCCCAGGGAGAAGGAGCGGATCCAGAACGCCGGTGGGTCCGTCCGCCTGCAACGGGTCAACGGTTCCCTCGCCGTGTCCCGTGCGCTGGGAGACTTTGACTTCAAGGAGGTAAGAACCACCGGGTCTCTCTGGGCCAGGGGCCACGTTTGTAGGCATCACTACATGGCAAAAAACCCAGCAAACAGGAAGTGGGAGGTATTTGCGACGCGTGACACCCAGACTTCTTCCACGCCCCAGGTGGAGTGGCGTCCGCAGACGGAGCAGCTGGTGTCCCCGGAGCCCGAGATGTACGAGTTGGAGCGCTCGCCGCAGGACGAGTTCCTGATCCTGGCGTGCGACGGCGTGTGGGACGTCATGGGGAACGAAGAGCTGTGTGCCTTCGTCAGGAGCAGGATGCAGGTCTGTGACGACCTCAGGGAGATCTGCTCACAGGTCATCGACCTCTGCCTCTACAAGGTGAGGGTCCGTCCTGCTCCAAACAGACTGTTAATGCTGAATGAGCGGGGGAATGGCTTCCAGTTATACTATGAATGGATTGATGCTAGTTCTTTGAATGGGTTATTGCACTACAAACTGTACCCACATGACACAGACCTCTTGTCTACACACACACACACACACTCAGAAGTTCTCCACACCTGTCCTGACCTTCTGGTCCATGCTGGTAGGTGCCTGATGACAGGGGAGGGGGGAGTGTTATGTAGTTGGTATTATGCAACCAGATATATTTCTTCCTGGTCGTCTTAACAAGGGAGCTCCAATACAGGCTCACCCTGTACCTGGATCCTCCCTCTAAGAAGCTGGATTAGGACCCGAAGGGGAGGGAGGGAGGAGGAGGAGGAAGGAGGAGGAGGAGGGGAAGGAGGGGGGGGACAATGCAGAGCGTGGAGGGAAAAGCCAACAAAGGCCTTGGATTAGTGTGTGCCTGCATGCATGTGTGTATGTGTGTGTGCCTGCATGCATGTGTGTGTGTGTGTGTGTGTGTGTGTGTGTGTGTGTGTGCCTGCATGCATGGGTGTGTTTGTGTGCTTACACTTACTGAGTGTGTTTTCGTTGACCAGGAAGGACTTGAAATTATCATTGGAAACCAAGCAGGCTTAACCCCCTGGAAGGTAGAGATTTACCAGGTCTTTAAGTTCATGTAAGACCTGACAACCTGGTCAACCTGGCACGCACTAGCACTGTTTACACAGCCTGTTCAAGGCGTGTACTGTACCATATTCTGCCTTTATGTCGCCTCACACTTAATAATGTTTTGATGTAGTAAAACTACATTGTACAATATCCTCTTACAATCAACACTACAAGCAATACAATCCTACCAAACTAAAGAAGCCTTTCTCACTGGAAACAGACTTCAATACCATTCCATCCAGCTGTACCTAACCCTGTTAAACAGCAGTGCCTTCATGACTAGATGAGAAACAGACCTCATATTCCTGTAATCACCCGGAGCTCCGACAGCCAATAGTGATGGAGCCTCGGCTCCTTGTCTCCCCCTACAGGGCAGCTTGGACAACATGAGCATCATCATCGTGTGCTTCCCTGGAGCCCCCCAGGTCTCCCAGGAGGCCCTGAAGAAGGAGGCCGAGCTGGAGCAGCTCATAGAACTCAAAGTAGAAGGTAAGAACATGCTGGGCATGCACCAGCTGCTGTGTTCACGCCACAGGCACAGCTAGACACACAGGTTTGTTCTGTTTTCAAGCTGATCCCGACCATGATGACCTTCTCTCTCGTCTCTCTCTCTCTCTCTCTCTCTCTCTCTCCTCTCTATCTCTCTCTCCTCTATCCTCTTTTCTCTTTCTCTTTCTCTCATCTTTTCACTCCCCCTCTATCGTTCAATTTTTGTCCCACTCCTCTCCCATTCTTTCTCTGTGTCTCTTTTCCCCTCTGCTCTCTCTCTCTCTGTCTCTCCTCTTTTCTTCTCTCTGTAGAGATTATTCAGATACTGAAGTCCCGGGATGAAGATCCTGACTTTCTGTATGTGATGAAGTTCCTGGCCTCTGAAAACATCCCTGGTCTACCACCAGGAGGCGGCGTCACAAGCAAGTAAGACGGGAGGTGGGGAGGGAGGAAGGGAGGGAGGGACAATAGTGATAGGAAAGAAGGGATGATGAACCGTAGGAGAGAGGGATATAGGAAATAGGAGATGGGATGGAGGTGGAAGGATAGAAGATCTGTGTTGTTGTTTAACCCTGATCTTATGAGGTATTTTCTGTGTTGTTTTCCTGCAGGAGAGAATGCATTATCTCAGCCTACCAGAGACTGACCATGTCCCTCAGACCCCAGGAACCAATGGTAAGAGACACGGGATTATCTTTAGTTTTAACCAATCACTGCTTCCTCGGTAAAAGCAGTATTAATGCCAACTTGCATAATATAACCTGCAGTGTCACTTGAAGGAAACAAATACTGTATTTTGAAATTTTATGTAAACTGAGTTTCACCACAGTTAGGTAATATTCTAGAACCTTCTGTGTAAAAACTCTAAAGTAGATGGTCTAACAGTGGCATCATTACCTTGTGGAATTCTAGGATATTGAAGGATCTGAGGACTCCAACTAACTGTTACCAGAGAAACAGAACACTCAAGCCATGCCCATGCATCCCCATGGTGAAGAGTTCCCGCAAGAATCGTCCAGCAAGCTTAACGAGGACATGTGGTGGGCGGGAGTTTGACAAGAAAATGACCTCTGTTAGCCAATCATCTTCATATTCAAATCAACTCTCTGCGCCAATACATTCCACAGCTGCCTGCATGCTTTAAATAGTACAGTACTTTTTGGTGTCCAATGGAAACTACTTTTAATATTTTATTACTACAAATGAATACTCAGAAGTATAAAGAGCTCTGCACGTGCACCAGTACCAAGTGTATTAGTACCCAGAGTCACATGCATTTGCACCAGGGTCACATGCACAAGTTCATGGACTTATGTGCATTGGCACTAGAGTCACGTGCACGAGTGCCAGACTCACGTGCACGAGTAAGGGGACTCACGTGCACGACTAAGGGGACTCACGGGGTCTCGTGGTGGCCCCGGCGTACTGGATGATGGTTTGCAGGATCATGCGAGGGGGGGAGGAGGTGTCATAAATGCTGTAGCGGGAGCATGTTATGGCCATTATGCTGCCCCAAATGCAGCACACGCTAATCAAGAAGGATGTGGGGCAGAGGGAATGGAGGGGAGGGGACCAGAAGAGTAAGAGAGAGAGGTGGGGGGAGAAGAGAGAAAGAAAGGCGGGGGGAGAGTTTTGAGAGAGTATTTTGCGTCCATAGCTATGGTGTGGTCAGCACTTCCATCTAAAACATAAAAGAGAGAGAGAGACATAGAGAGAAAGAGAGAGAGAGAGAGAGAGAGAGAGAGAGAGAGAGAGAGAGAGAGAGAGAGAAGAGAGAGAGGGGGGGGGGTTAGGATCGGGGTTGGGAAGTTTAACGACTTGAAACCCATTCACTTCCTCATACACCCTGACCTTAGCACACTCCTAGGTGGGAGGGGTCAACGTATAGCACGTGAAAGCTACCCTATCACTAGTCCTTCATCCTGTCAGCGAATGTGATATTACTTGATATGGTATTACCTTGCACATTATGTGGGAACTGACCTGATTTGTCAGGTGTGTTTAATGACTGTTTGTTGTACAAAATTGTCTCATGTTGTTTGTTGTACTACTCGCCCGTAGCTTCTTATGGGGCAATAAAAGACATCACACAGCATGAAGATCATGTGTCGCTTTTCGGTTCAATGCTAAACAAGGGAGTGTACTCAGTTCTACCTAGTTTGGAACTGGCCTACCAAGGTTGACACAATTCCAAAACTTGTTGCTGTTGTTTTTAGAGGTCAATGACATAGCAGGAAGAGATCCAAGAGGCCCACACTCTCAGCTCAAGTCTGAGATGCAACACTATTTAGGGGGTGGGAACACCTGGGGGGGTTCCTGACCTCCCTAATCACAGCATGCCTCAATGCCAGGTTAGAAGCTGTCACACCCAACCACGGATTCTCTAGAATGTGTTGCCTGGGTGAGGCGAGATCTGACACCAACCTGCTAATTGCCACACGGGGCGATTCCATTGGCCAGCCTACCTCTATCGCCCTTCACCCCTGACCAGTCAGAAGGCAGAAGAAACAGCCTGCAGCGCCACAAGTCCACCACAAGCACATCCACACTGAAGAGGAGGAAGACACGGAGGGGGAGACTGATAAAGAAAAACAAAGCAGTGGGAGTTAAGAACAGATACAGAGAGTGAGAGAGCTAAAGGCCTGTAGGTCACCAGGTGAGTGTTGGTGGATTGAGGGTCTTTGGTTTGATGGATGATAATGCTTCTTGAACTTAGCTATGCAGTCAGAGCCCACTGCCATGCAGAGTTAATAGGTTCAATCAACACACCTGGCTGATATCGTAACGGGCCTGTTTAGGGTGGCTGCTTCCGCCAGTCCGCCTCACCTGTTCACTGACGAGGGCTGGCCTGCTGCTTTACCGGACTGTTCCCTTTTCCTGTGCAAATCCAAACTAATGACATTCATTAATAGTGAACCTGTGACATCGCCTTAATCGGAGGTTTAGTGTGAAGTGATACCGCTGAAGATAAAACTGTAACCGTTTTTACAAAACTCGCTTGTGTTGTCTCTGTCACGCGCCAGCAACCCAGTCAACAATTGAGAATGCCGTCGAACGTGGATGGTGACCTGGGGTACGGTAGCGTGGCGGCTGGTCAGGCTCCCGGTCTGGCAGGCAGCCTGGTCGTGTCGGAGACAGTGCCGCTCTTGATCCCGGAGTCTGAACCGGAACCGCGGAAATGGGCACCATTGACCAAGGAGCAGTTGGAGCGAGAAGCAGGAGGACCGAGATGGAAGAAGATTCGTTCTCGGCTGGTCTTGTTCTTCTGGATATGTTGGCTGACGATGCTTGGTGCTTCTATTGCCATCATCGTTCAGAGCCCCCGACCGGTTGCCCCGACGCTGTTGTGGTGGCAAAAGGCGTTGTTTTATCGCCTGCAGCCCGCACTGTTCATGGACGCCGAAACGCAAGGAGCCGGTGTCATCGGTGAGTCAAGTTTTCTCGCTTGCTTTTGGGTCACCTCTTATGTTGCCCACTTGTCTTTCTCACTTACCAATTTATATGATTTCAGATTTTTTTTAAAGGATGCCTCTAATTGTGATAAGCAATGTGGTTCTTTTTAGAAGTATGTCATAGCAGAACGGAGCATGTTTGAAGACTGGCGGAATGACAGAATTTCTCTCCCTCCTACCAACCCAGCGGCTAGTGAGCGCCTCCCCTACCTGCAGTCTCTGGGGGTTGGGGCTCTGGTGCTGGAAGGACTGTTCAGCAATGCTGTGTCCCCCCCCAGACCTTTCTTTGGTGGACCCCAGCGTGGGAACAACACCCCAGATCCAGCATCTTCTCATGGAGAGCCACAAGGCTGGTAAGAACTGGGCCGTTGTGTAGACTTAAGGAGACAGGGGAAGAAAGTCAATATTAGTGGTTGTGGGTGTGTTTACACTGTCCTACATGTATACCTAAAATGAATCTTGTCCAAAGAGAGGAGTCATCGATGGCTATGATAAAAAAAAATCATAATCCTACCTAACTCTAGCCCTGTACCTAGTCATTCTGAGCAGCAGACTACGCACACAAAACAAAACAGAAATATGCACACACACACACTTCCTGCAGGTCTGAAGGTAGTTCTGGACTGGTGTGATCTGGATCTGGCTGCACCTGAGGCCCCGGTGAACAGCAATGTCCAGGTACAACAGTACAGCTGTGATGGTCTCTCTGGGTCGGCGTAGGATCGAGGATTTAACCCAGACCTCTCTTATTACTTGATTTCCCAGAAGGCCGTTCGTTACTGGTTGGACCAGGGTGTGGCCGGATTTGGGATCTGTGACACGGACACAGCCTACTCACAGAAGGTACTGATGAAAATATGTCATCTGAGGGGCTAAGATTGTATACATTTTTGCAATTATTTTTACAATATTATATTATATAACTGTGTTTCAGACTCTGGTGGAGTTGAGAGTTTTGCTCGAGGAGTTCAGCACTCAAGATGATGAGAGGTAGTCTGGTCATCTTAACACACTGCAAACCCAGTGTACAGAATGGCTTGTTCAGTGCTGACAGGTGTGTGTGTGTGTGTGTGTGGTGCAGGATAGTGATGGTAACACAGAAAGGAGATGTTCCGGACACCTCTAACCCCTCCCTCAACACCTCAATGGTTGAGCTGGTCACAAGGTCACTCCTGCCGGAAGCGCATCACCTCCTGTCTATACAGGAAGTGGCAATTGCCGTGGAAACGCTCCTGGATACACCAATGGGAGACGCATGGCCGAGCTGGACTGTAGGAAGCAGGAAATACTAGCTCAGCTTTTTTCTATTGAGTGATGCTTGGTTACGCCTCATCTCTGAGCATTGTTCTTACTGTGTGTGTCTCTCTCAGTTGGGAGAGGAGTTGGCATCAGGGCTGCAGAGAGTGCTCATGGTCCTGATGATGACACTTCCTGGATCACCTGTTGTGAAATACGGAGAAGAGATCAACCCCACTCAGGTAGCTACTGTAGTGAGAGATCACCCCCACTCAGGTAGCTAGTGTAGTGAGAGATCACCCCCACTCAGGTAGCTAGTGTATAGAGAGATCACCCCCACTCAGGTAGCTAGTGTAGTGAGAGATCACCCCCACTCAGGTAGCTAGGTAGTGAGAGATCACCCCCACTCAGGTAGCTAGTGTAGTGAGAGATCACCCCCACTCAGGTAGCTAGTGTATTGAGAGATCACCCCCACTCAGGTAGCTAGTGAGAGATCACCCACACTCAGGTAGTAGTGAGAGATCACCCCCACTCAGGTAGCTAGTGTAGTGAGAGATCACCCCCACTCAGGTAGCTAGTGTAGTGAGAGATCACCCCCACTCAGGTAGCTAGTGTAGTGAGAGATCACCCCCCACTCAGGTAGCTAGTGTATTGAGAGATCACCCCCACTCAGGTACCTAGTGAGAGATCACCCCCACTCAGGTAGCTAGTGAGAGATCACCCCCACTCAGGTAGCTAGTGTAGTGAGAGATCACCCCCACTCAGGTAGCTAGTGTGAGAGACCACCCCCACTCAGGTAGCTAGTGTACATGGAAGATATCAGTCTGTATCCCCCCAGGTGGTTTCTCTTGCAGGTAATTGTTACACAGTTCACTGTGGCTGAGTAATCATGTAGTGTAAGTAAGTGATCCTCTTGTCTCTTGCAGAATGTTTCTCTGGGCTTGGTGCAGGATCAACAAGCGGACGTACAGATGGTGAGGAGAACACCGTTTACGCCCTTCTCCACTCCTCTGTTGTTCTTCCTCTCTGCTTTTTTACATGTCTTCCTGTCCATTTTCCCTTTCCTCTCCCCCCACCTGTGTCCTCTCTTCTCCCTCTCCATCTGCCCTTCCTCCTAACTCTGTGGCTTCTCCTTCTCCTCCTCATCTCCCTGTCTCTCTCCTCCTCCTTCGTCCCTCTCCATCTGCCCTTCCTCCTAACTCTGTGGCCTCTCCTTCGTCCTCCTCCTCTCTCCCTTGTTCTCTCCCCCCATCAGGATGAGGCGAAGCGTCAGCGTTCCCAGGGTGTCTCTCTTCACCTCCCTCAGCCACTACAGAGGACGAGAGGAGGCCCTGCTCTTCGGGACCCTCTCCTTCCTTTCCTTCAACAGCACCTCCCTCTCCTCCTCGTCCAGCAACTCGTCCTCCCTCCCCTCCTCCTTCTCTCCTCCCATCCTGGCGTTTCTGCGTTCCTGGGGTTGCGTCCACGTCCTGGTGGTGGTGAATTTGGGATCAGAAACCCACGCTCTGGACCCAGCTTGGGCCCCCAGCTTGCCCAGCGCCGGAGTGTTCATGACCAGCACAGGGATGAACCGTTTAGGAGCCATCTCCCTGGACGCCCTGCAGCTCGGACCACAGGAAGGCATCGTCATTAAGCTGTTCCAGACAGGAAGTTACAGCCCTTAGTCCTCGCTGGGGGGGAGGGGGGGAGGGTGACTTTGTGACACGAGAGAACAAGAGGACTAGTAAAAAAAGGTGTTTTGCTGTAAAAAAAGAAGTTTTTTAAAGGTGACGTTTATGATGGCAAAATAATAACAATAAAATGTGAAGTAATGAACATTGTTTTTATTGTACACCTCAGCTGCCTTTAGGGGGAGCCACACAACTACGGAACAGTACATGAGTCAGTCTAACATGTTTACTCTTCATTTCATATGACAACATTGTCTGCTCTGATTGTAGGTCCCATTAGGATTGTCTGTGGACAGCATAACTATTGTTTGTCTAACACAATTGCCATATAAAACATGTATTTAAGTATTGCAAAGGCCGTCTTTTCTCCCTCCCTCATTTGATTAGATTCAACAATATTCAGAGACATTTTCTCCACCCAACCTAGTTAAAACGGGGACTAATCTAGTTCTAATGACGACTGACCGGAGCAAAACTGCGCATGCTCCCTCAGTTCAACTACTCCTAAATCCATGTATGGGTGAACAAAGCCAAACACCCACAGTAAAGGTCTGCACAGTGAATCAAGTAAGACAGACGCCAGTACCTTCAACCAGCCTATTCATCTCAATATGGGCTCATGTAAATAACAGAGACTTACGAGCACAGAGGAAATGTTTTCTGGTATATTTATGTTGGTCTCCCTGGTTGTGCTTGTGAAGAAGAAAGTGTTTGTCCTTCTCTTCATAAACGGAGTGACTAAGTTCAGTTGAGTTCTGGATTTCAATAAGTGTTTATCAATCTGCAGATTGGGAGAGAAAATCAGACCTCTGACAATAAAAACGACAACACCAGGCTTAGGTCTCAATCACGTCTCTCTCCGCTCTGAAGGCCGGAGGACCATCTTTTATAGGGTACAAGAATGTAAACATAGATAGTGACAGTCAGGCAGTAATGGCGTTACAACAGTCTCAGAGAAAGAGATTTACTGCTCCCAACACATGACAACTCTCAGACTAAAGAGTTCATTGGTGGAGCTCCTTGTAATCATGACAAGGAACGTTTAGCCAGTACTTTCTCCTGACCCCGAACATCTATTAACCCTGACACATAGACACAATCTACTCTTATTAATAGCAAGCTTACATGAGAACATACTAACTAGTATCCAATGACAGTATCTATTGATTAGTGAATAATGTAAGCACACAGCAAATCCAAATTTCTCCCACAGTCCCCCCTTTTGACGTTTAACGTCAACACAACAAACATTTATCAACTGTTTATCTGGGGTCTGCTGTAGTGCCTTACATTACACAAGGGTCATCAAAATAATTTCAAAACCATAATAATCAAACAATACCCAATCACAGGTGTAAAGTACAAAGTCAATGAAGTGAATAGCTTTTGCTCAGTTCTCTAGATAGGGCTCCCAGAAATGACCATAACGCTCCTTCTATTTTTCTTGTTCAAAGTTGCATGGCATTATACACTTTGGTGATATTGTGACCTCCGATTCATCCTAGTAACACAGGCACCCCCTAGGACCTTACAAAAGAACTAGCCTATATCTACTCACTTCATAAGCAAACAGCATATTGTCAGTTTATCAATGATACAAGAAACATAGACATATTTCTCTCCTGGACATGCGTCATGCTCTTATGAGCTCAACACAGCAGGGTATAGATCAAAATAAAACAGATCAGTATAAAAGTAATAAAGTAACCATTATCTTCAATTATTGTTAACTTATCTGTTGTTAAAGACAGATCTATTCAGATTGCATACAGCATTGTATATCAGTTTGAAAATAGAAGGAGGCAAATGGCCATCTTTATTACATTGGCAAAGTAAGCATTTGGTACTTGAGATTACATATCAGACATTTCAATCATTCCCAGGGCAATAAAGTAATCATCAGTCTTGCTTGCTTTTGTCTGTGGCTTGATTTGGGCTACCATAGTTTTACTGGCAGCCTTCCGAGAGCATACAGCACAACATTCTACACAGCAGGCAGTACACATCTTGCAGGCACAAACCACAATCAGCACAAAAAATTAACATGCCCAATCCAGTGATTCCCATTTGAATGATAGTCTAAAAGAAACCCCCCACCGCGGAGGTCAGCCAGTCAGCAACATTCCAAGCTTCAGGTTCCCCCAAATCTGAAATTATCTCTTTAATGTGCGCAGCCATATTTGTGATATTAGCAGATTAATCTGGGATAAAAGTACAACAGTCATGACCTATCACAGCACAGGTACTTCCCTGAGTTGACAACAGATAATCCAGTGCCATACAGTTCTGTAGCACTACCTGCCTCATGGCCTTCATCTCAGAAGCAACCGCAGTTAAGGCGTCGGCTGTCTCATAACCCTAGTGCTAAGCTTCTAATATCTGCAAAGGCAGTGATACCACCATACACAAGGAGAATGGCAGCTGAAACACGTGAAAAGTTACTGTACTATTGAATCCAAGTGATGTGATCCCAGCTTCTTAGCATCTGCATTAATAATGCTTCTCTTGTGGCGGTGCCACCAATGTTTGGGCAAGGGGTGCAGGGGCAACCCATCTACAGGTCTAAGGGCTCCTACAATAAACCCAAGGTAACACGTCCCTGACCAGTCAGCCAGCAGGAATAATAGGCACTCTCACCACATACCCACATGGTGCCCTTGTTAGCTGCATGAGGAACCCATAATTATTTGAACATTTCATCAACCATATACTACATCTTCTGTAGTATGCTAAAAGTGTACCGTATCCTTAGATGTATTTTTTCCCTACACTCTCACTGTACCACTGTGCCATACACATAATCATGCAGGTGAGAAATATTAAAGAGATGACTGACTCGTTCAACAGAACAGTTAATTGTTACATCCAACCCTACACAAGGCTGAAACTACCAGCATTGCTAAGTGTAGGGCTTTTTCCCAGTATGGATCCTGCTGTGAGCTCTTAAATGGTCAGCCTTTCTAAAGGTTTTACTACAGAGGTCACAGCTGTAAGGCTTCTATCCAGTGTGGATCTTAATGTGGCTTTTCAGACTGCCGTTTGTTTTACAACTATAGCCACAAAGGTCACAGCTGTAGGGCTTCTCTTCAGAGTGGATCCTGCGGTGAACTCTGAAATTGCCAGCCTGTCTAAAGGTTTTACCACAGAGGTCACAGCTGTAGGGCTTCTCTCCAGTGTGGATCCTGCGGTGAAGGCTGAGATTAGCTGCCCTGTTAAAGGTTTTACCACAGAGGTCACAGCTGTAGGGCTTCTCTCCAGTGTGGATCCTGCTGTGAAGGCTGAGAGTACCTGCCTCGCTAAAGGTTTTCCCACAGAGGTCACAGCTGTAGGGCTTCTCTCCAGTGTGGATCCTGCTGTGAGCTGAGAAACTGCCAGCGTGGCTAAAGGTTTTACCACAGAGGTCACAGCTGTAGGGCTTCTCTCCAGTGTGGATCCTGCTGTGAGCTCTGAAATGGCCAGCCCGGCTAAAGGTTTTCCCACAGAGGTCACAGCTGTAGGGCTTCTCTCCAGTGTGGATCCTGCGGTGAAGGCTGAGATTAGCTGCCTTGTTAAAGGTTTTACCACAGAGGTCACAGCTGTAGGGCTTCTCTCCAGTGTGGATCCTGCTGTGAACTCTGAAACTGCCAGCGTGGCTAAAGGTTTTACCACAGAGGTCACAGCTGTAGGGCTTCTCTCCAGTGTGGATCCTGCTGTGAGCTGAGAAACTGCCAGCGTGGCTAAAGGTTTTACCACAGAGGTCACAGCTGTAGGGCTTCTCTCCAGTGTGGATCCTGCTGTGAACTCTGAAACTGCCAGCGTGGCTAAAGGTTTTACCACAGAGGTCACAGCTGTAGGGCTTCTCTCCAGTGTGGATCCTGCGGTGAAGGCTGAGATTAGCTGCCTTGTTAAAGGTTTTACCACAGAGGTCACAGCTGTAGGGCTTCTCTCCAGTGTGGATCCTGCTGTGAGCTCTGAAATTGCCAGCCTGGCTAAAGGTTTTCCCACAGAGGTCACAGCTGTAGGGCTTCTCTCCAGTGTGGATCCTGCTGTGAACTCTGAAACTGCCAGCGTGGCTAAAGGTTTTACCACAGAGGTCACAGCTGTAGGGCTTCTCTTCAGAGTGGATCTTCTTGTGGTTCTTGAGGTTCCTGGATGAGGAAAGGCTCTTCCCACAAGTGTCACACTGATGTGTCTCCATAACTCAGGTCTCTCTTTGTTCTCTGTCTGGTCTCTTAGGGTCCTGTCTGGTGTCTAGTCTCTGGAAGCTTGTTTCTCTCTGGTTGAGTCTCTCTGTTGTTCTCCGGAAGAAGTCTCCCACTGTCTAGTCTCCGCCCATGATCAAGTATGACACGCCAACAGAGGATCTGGAGGAAACAGTTCCAAGGTAATGAGCATGCAGCCTTCACAAAAAAGGAAATATTTTGTCCGTCATAATGTACACTCTGCATATGTAATGTTGATAATTTGGTGAGCAGTAAAGAATATATTGTGCTTTTTAAAGTTATGTATTGTGCTTAAAGTTATGTCTTATGAACTTTGCTCAGGCTCAAACATTGTGTCTCACACAGGGTGTGGGAAACAGGCTGTATTTTGTGTCTTAATCTCTTCATTTCAGAAGCAACCTTGAAACCGGGCTGAGACAGCACCCGAGCAGGTGGGACGCGCCAGCAAGAACAACTCCCTGATGCATGAGAAAGCTCAACCCTCTATTCATCTTTTTATCTTACTGCACTGTATAATATATGCTAGGGCAGGGACAGATAGCCTATCTGTGTTTCTCTGGTGTATTTTGTCTGGAGAAACACACAACACTGTGATGAATTACATAAAATAATACAAGTACCCTATAATATACTCTTGTCAATAAGAAGATGACATGAAGAGTACTAAACAAGTACCTATTTTGTATGTGGCTCCTACAACCCGCATGCAAGACCGTCTCCAAATGTTTGGACTGTGCTCTGTTCATTTGAGCATTGAAAGCAAGTGAATTATGATTGTAGGGGGGTTTCAAAGGGCATATTTCACCTATGCCAACATCCAGAGAACTCTCAGGGTTAGATTACCTAAAACATGTATCCATTGTTATGTATGATATATCCATGTTCCTTTTCAGTTATGCTCAATGTTCCTTTAAGTTAAGTTTCAGTCTGATCCTTCTCACCAACAAGTTTCAGATTGTAGGACTGAGTATAGTTGATTCTGAATGCCCATAGCCCCACCCACTTGTTTAACTATCTGCATCGTGTTGAAGTTTCCCGCAGTTTGGACCATTGCCAGTGAACCTCTGGCGACAAGATCACTCAGGGTCACACCTGTAAAAACAACAGCAAGATGAAAAGTTGGTTTCCAAAGATACTCAGTACATGCCTTCTTCAGCACAAATACATACTGGACAAGATCATTTAATGATCTGCTAAAATGGTTATTACATGGGGGGATCTGGTTGACGATGATCTGGATCTTCAGGGGTCTTGACAGCCTGCAGGAGAGTCACCTGAGAAAGAAGGAGATGCAAGTGTAACACAAGACGCCAACACGGTATTCAAGTCTGTGGTTCTTTAGGCCATCATCTTGGTGGTACCAGGTTGGAGCTGGTGGATTCTAAGTGGTGCCACTTCAGGCCAGCTGTCTCACACGGTTGCAGAGACTGTAAAAACAATGACTGGAATGCAGAAGGGGTTTTTGTTTTGGGTTGGATGCTAAACGCTCAGCGTAACCAGCAGTTAGTATCTTATCTCGGACTATGTTTTTGAGGATGTTCTGACAATGATCAGAACACAGAATTGACAGTTGGGAGTGGTAAAAACAATACATGCAATCATCTGTCATGTTGTGCCTTGTATACACAATTTCAATGCTGAAGGAGTGAGGAGGAGTATTGGTCAAGAAACCCAATCTCCCAGCCAGACCTACCCCAGTCTGACCCTTCAGGTTGATGCAGGCCTCGCCAGAAGAACCGGAACATGTCCTCGACCCAAACAAACGACTTTTGTGTCCTTTGTGGACCAGCATTACTAATAACCACCCTTGGTGGCTCACCCTTCCCTGTGTCAGCCTATTCTCTAACAGTAATGACATAATCTAGCAAATTGACATGTATTAGGATTGCAGGATAGACGTCAGTCACTGATTCAATATGAGACAGTGTGTTGGTATGGCTGTGCTATTCTCCACACCACATCCAAATCTCTCTTAAACTCATTTCCCATCATCCGTGCTGTAGCAAAGTGTCCATCCGCTACACATCCAAAAACAATTACGGTCTAGAGGGCAGTTGTCACGGCCACAGCCGTGCCCCCCTGTTTGGTTTTGCCCTGCCCTAGTGTTTCCCTGTCTCATTGTCTTCACCTGTGTCTTGTTGAGTTCTCGTTAGTTTCATTGTGTCCACCTGTGTCTTGTTTGGTTCTGTGTATTTAGGTTCCTGTTTTGTGTCAAGTCTTTGTCTTAGCATTACCCTTCGTCCCTGAGTGTTGCCCTGTCTGTTTCCTGTTTTTCGAGCATTAAACCCCTTTTTTTGACAATGTCTGCGTACTCCCCTGCATTTGGGTCCAACCCCACTCCACGTCGTGACAGAATGCTAAGACCAAAATTGGACCCAGCGGTGAGTTCCCCGAACCCTTTCTTGGGGACCAGGCTTGCCTTTGGTGGACCCCGAAGCCTGCAGCGGAGGGCCCAGCCCAAATCCTGGTTCCTGCCTCGGCCCCGCTCCTTGCCTGTGCCCCAGCCCCGCTCCTTGCCTGTGCCCCAGCCCCGCTCCTTGCCTGTGCCCCAGCCCCGCTCCTTGCCTGTGCCCCAGCCCCGCTCCTTGCCTGTGCCTGTGCCCCGGCCCCGCTCCTTCCCTGTGCCCTGGCCTCGCCCTGAGGTTGTGCCGCCCAGCGCCAGTCCGCCCGAGGACATCTGGCCGCCTCCTCCTCCGCCCGAGGACATCTGGCCGCCGCCTCCTCCTCCGCCCGAGGACATCTGGCCGCCTCCTCCTCCGCCCGAGGACTTCTGGCCTCCTCCTCCGCCCGAGGACTTCTGGCCTCCTCCTCCGCCCGAGGACTTCTGGCCTCCTCCTCCGCCCGAGGACTTCTGGCCTCCTCCTCCGCCCGAGGACTTCTGGCCTCCTCCTCCGCCCGAGGACTTCTGGCCTCCTCCTCCGCCCGAGGACTTCTGGCCTCCTCCTCCGCCCGAGGACTTCTGGCCTCCTCCTCCGCCCGAGGACTTCTGGCCTCCTCCTCCGCCCGAGGACTTCTGGCCTCCTCCTCCGCCCGAGGACTTCTGGCCTCCTCCTCCGCCCGAGGACTTCTGGCCTCCTCCTCCGCCCGAGGACTTCTGGCCTCCTCCTCCGCCCGAGGACTTCTGGCCTCCTCCTCCGCCCGAGGACTTCTGGCCTCCTCCTCCGCCCGAGGACTTCTGGCCGCCTCCTCCGCCCGAGGACTTCTGGCCGCCTCCTCCCCCGCCCGAGGACTTCTGGCCGCCTCCTCCCCCGCCCGAGGACTTCTGGCCGCCTCCTCCCCCGCCCGAGGACTTCTGGCCGCCTCCTCCCCCGCCCGAGGACTTCTGGCCGCCTCCTCCCCCGCCCGAGGACTTCTGGCCTCCTCCTCACCCCGAGGACATCTGGCCGCCGCCTCCTCCTCCTCCTCCTCCGGAGGCCTTCTGTCTGCCGCCTGTGCTCCCAGGCGCCCCCCTCGTCCGCGCTCCCAGGCGCCCCCTCGTCCGCGCTCCCAGGCGCCCCCTCGTCCGCGCTCCCAGGCGCCCCCTCGTCCGCGCTCCCAGGCGCCCCCTCGTCCGCGCTCCCAGGCGCCCCCTCGTCCGCGCTCCCAGGCGCCCCCTCGTCCGCGCTCCCAGGCGCCCCCTCGTCAGCGCTCCCAGGCGCCCCCTCGTCCGCGCTCCCAGGCGCCCCCTCGTCCGCGCTCCCAGGCGCCCCCTCGTCCGCGCTCCCAGGCGCCACCTCGTCCGCGCTCCCAGGCGCCACCTCGTCCGCGCTCCCATGCGCCACCTCAGGTGACGTCCCTTGAGAGGGGGGTACTGTCACGGCCACAGCCGTGCCCCCCCTGTTTGGTTTTGCCCTGCCCTAGTGTTTCCCTGTCTCATTGTCTTCACCTGTGTCTTGTTGAGTTCTCGTTAGTTTCATTGTGTCCACCTGTGTCTTGTTTGGTTCTGTGTATTTAGGTTCCTGTTTTGTGTCAAGTCTTTGTCTTAGCATTACCCTTCGTCCCTGAGTGTTGCCCTGTCTGTTTCCTGTTTTTCGAGCATTAAACCCCTTTTTTTGACAATGTCTGCGTACTCCCCTGCATTTGGGTCCAACCCCACTCCACGGCGTGACAGCAGTTTAAGTCTGTGTGTGCCTTTGTGTCAGTAGGAGCAGGGACCAACTCCCCAGGCCCCTAGAGGTCTGTGACCAATGGGGTTTGAGAATGACCTCCCTCCTGAGACCCTTAGTTCTGTGAGCCAATAGGGTTTGTACATGAGTGGTATGCTTCCTTTGAATGAATTGGCGGTTGATTTAAATGAGAATTCTTCATATAGACTGTTGCAGATGAAATGTGCCTTAAGAGGCAAAAAGCTGTCCAGAACGCACATGCCCCTTTATTTGAGTTGGTTAAATGTGCAGAGTCTCACAACATTTTTCTGTCCATAAATGAGCCATCAAAAAAAAAGCAGAAGTATGATAACTTTCAATGTAAACAACCACGGATGTCATGTTTGCATAAGAACTTTGTCAAATGGCACATGTTCCAAACAGACAGCTGTTTGTGACCTCATCTATTAATTCACAGGAAATAACCAAAATGCTTCCACCCATTACTGATGGGAGAGGGTGACTCGTTATATATATATTATATATATATATATAAAGAAGAATGTCCCTGGTAGCCTCCCAGACAAAATGATCTCCAAGAAGGACTATCCTACACAGTTGCTGCCAGAACAGACAACATGCACACTGTGTCTTGAGTACACAGCTCTAGCAAAGCTCATTTGCAAGACTGCTCTTATCACTACCAGGAGTGGTGTAGTAGAGAGTAAGTGTAATGCTTTTTTTTTAAACATTAATCTGGTATTGTGACTAAATCTGCACAATAGTTTTTGTTGCTCCACATTAATTTGGTGAAGGTAGGTTTTGTATTAGTATATTTTCCCTTGTCTTGATTTCATTGTGTCAATGTGGCTGCATTAATAATAAGTTAAGCAAAACTCAGCATTAAGTCTGAGTTTTGTGGTATCATGTACCACTGAGGTTAACAAATATAATACATAGTCTCACCAGCTTGTTCTCTCTGTTCATATGACCTTCTTAGATGTATAAACCTTCTTCAGAGGGCCAAAAATGACAGTTATCAGGAATGGAAACATGGCATACACAACTTTAACAACCCTTGTTGAGAAACTGCAGTGACTCCTCCCTGCTTGATGAACTCAGACCACCCCTCGCCAGCCAAACATGGAGTGATTGTTGAAGACTTGAGTACAATAATCTGTATGATTTGACATTCCATGTTCAAACACATGCACATGTAACTGGGGCCGAAAATGTTTGTGTGTATTGTGATTGATATGTGAATATTGACTGATGGTAGGGGTCGGGGTTGGACAATTATAACGTTACGTTGGAGTGTGTGTATGTTTTGTTGCGTTCTCCAACAGGTGTGCCAAATAGCCTCTAATGAGACTGACGCGATTGCTGGCTGGAGGGATTAAATGCCAAGCGCAGGCATTCAACGGGGTGATTCTTGGTTGGTAGCAGGCGCCCGTGAAAGACTCAACTACTACTGGGAGTGAAACCACAGCAACGTTGCGAGCAACCAAGAAAACATCTACATCGTTCTCAACGAGACAACGCCTCTATTTTATACAAAAAGGAAATACTGTTGACTATCGAACAACGGGGATTTACGTCCAGTGCTAGTCCTGATTGGGATTGTCTCCTTGTGCAGTTTTGGAAGCAGCGCGTACGAGCCACGACAACGGGGAAAGCACGATTTCGGTGGAGCAGCAGTGCGGGCGCGACTACGGCGCACTGGAACTTTGGGTCATCCTCCGGGTCGTGAGTGGTGTATGGACTGTCGGCATAACATAAAGTATTACACCTTACTATTTATTCAGCAGCAAGTGTGGCCTTAGATTACCAAATTCTTATTTCATGCTAATCTATATTTGTTACTCACATGGGATGTTCTGAGTCATGAGCCTTATATTGCCGTTGCTGTATATAAACGTAGTGCACGAAGATTTGCGGTGCCGTGGAATTGCTGTGGACTTGCTGTGGATTTAAACTTAATTGTTTACAATCAAGTATTCAGTTTTTAGCGTTGAAGATCAATACATTTATTAAACTACCTCACCGTGTTTGTTGTGTGCCTCAAGGATCATAACGTTCAACCTGCTATCCGTTACACACACACCATAATCACAACGTGCACACAGTTCTATTGAAAATATGTATTTTAAATAAAATACTACTCAAAACAAGATTTGTGCGGACATTATATCTGAAGAAGTTGATTTAAGATTGTACAGTTGATATGATGAAGGCCTATTAAAGTTTACAAACACTTCTCAACTATACAGCTGCTAACACACATGGCTGCTATAACATTTACCTGTGTCAATGTTCAATTCAAAATCAAATAAAAAAAATCACTGTGGAGATGATGTGCTTCCTGATTGTCAATGTCCTTTATCTGTGAGTGTTTATGCCTGAAAGTGCGACCATGTGTGTGTGTCATTGTGCTGGTCTTTCCAGGTTTGTATCCCTTGGCGATGCGTAGCTAGTGAGAGACCACCCCCACTCAGGTAGCTATTGTAGTGAGATCACCCCCACTCAGGTAGTGAGAGATCACCCCCACTCAGGTAGCTAGTGAGAGATCACCCCCACTCGGGTAGCTAGTGAGAGATCACCCCCACTCGGGTAGCTAGTGTGGTGAGAGATCACCCCCACTCAGGTAGCTAGTGTAGTGAGAGATCACCCACACTCAGGTAGCTAGTGTGGTGAGAGATCACCCCCACTCGGGTAGCTAGTGTAGTGAGAGATCACCCCCACTCAGGTAGCTAGTGTAGTGAGAGATCACCCACACTCAGGTAGCTAGTGAGAGATCACCCCCACTCAGGTAGTGAGAGATCACCCCCACTCAGGTAGTGAGAGATCACCCACACTCAGGTAGTGAGAGATCACCCCCACTCAGGTAGTGAGAGATCACCCCCACTCAGGTAGCTAGTGTAGTGAGAGATCACCCCCACTCAGGTAGCTAGTGTGGTGAGAGATCACCCCCACTCAGGTAGCTAGTGTAGTGAGAGATCACCCCCACTCAGGTAGTGAGAGATCACCCCCACTCAGGTAGCTAGTGTAGTGAGAGACCACCCCCACTCAGGTAGCTAATGTAGTGAGAGATCACCCCCACTCAGGTAGCTAGTGTAGTGAGAGACCACCCCCACTCAGGTAGCTAGTGTAGTGAGAGATCACCCACACTCAGGTAGCTAGTGTAGTGAGAGATCACCCACACTCAGGTAGCTAGTGAGAGATCACCCCCACTCAGGTAGTGAGAGATCACCCCCACTCAGGTAGTGAGAGATCACCCACACTCAGGTAGTGAGAGATCACCCCCACTCAGGTAGTGAGAGATCACCCCCACTCAGGTAGCTAGTGTAGTGAGAGATCACCCCCCACTCAGGTAGCTAGTGTGGTGAGAGATCACCCCCACTCAGGTAGCTAGTGTAGTGAGAGATCACCCCCACTCAGGTAGTGAGAGATCACCCCCACTCAGGTAGCTAGTGTAGTGAGAGACCACCCCCACTCAGGTAGCTAGTGAGAGATCACCCCCACTCAGGTAGCTAGTGTAGTGAGAGACCACCCCCACTCAGGTAGCTAGTGTAGTGAGAGATCACCCACACTCAGGTAGCTAGTGAGAGATCACCCCCACTCAGGTAGCTAGTGTAGTGAGAGACCACCCCCACTCAGGTAGCTAGTGTAGTGAGAGATCACCCACACTCAGGTAGCTAGTGTAGTGAGAGATCACCCACACTCAGGTAGCTAGTGAGAGATCACCCCCACTCAGGTAGTGAGAGATCACCCACACTCAGGTAGCTAGTGTACATGGAAGAGATTAGTCTGTATCCCCCCATGTGGTCTCTCTTGCAGGTAATTGTTAGACACAGTTCACTGTGGCTGAGTAATCATGTAGTGTAAGTAAGTGATCCTCTTGTCTCTTGCAGAATGTTTCTTTGGGCTTGGTGCAGGATCAACAAGCGGACGTACAGATGGTGAGGAGAACACCGTTTACGCCCTTCTCCACTCCTCTGTTGTTCTTCCTCTCTGCTTTTTCACATGTCTTCCTGTCCATTTTCCCTTTCCTCTCCCCCCACCTGTGTCCTCTCTTCTCCCTCTCCATCTGCCCTTCCTCCTAACTCTGTGGCCTCTCCTTCGTCCTCCTCCTCATCTCCCTTGTTCTCTCCCCCCATCAGGATGAGGCGAAGCGTCAGCGTTCCCAGGTGTCTCTCTTCACCTCCCTCAGCCACTACAGAGGACGAGAGGAGGCCCTGCTCTTCGGGACCCTCTCCTTCTTCTCCTTCAACAGCACCTCCCTCTCCTCCTCCTTCTCTCCTCCCATCCTGGCATTCTGCGTTCCTGGGGTTGTGTCCATGTCCTGGTGGTGGTGAATTTGGGATCAGAAACCCACGCTCTGGACCCAGCTTGGGCCCCCAGCTTGCCCAGCGCCGGAGTGTTCATGACCAGCACAGGGATGAACCGTTTAGGAGCCATCTCCCTGGACGCCCTGCAGCTCGGACCACAGGAAGGATTCGTCATTAAGCTGTTCCAGACAGGAAGTTACAGCCCTTAGTCCTCGCTGGGGTGACTTTGTGACACGGAGAACAAGAGGACTAGTAAAAAAAGGTGTTTTAGCTGTAAAAAAAAAGAGTTTTTTTTAAAGGTGACGTTCATGATGGCAAAATAATAACGATAAAATGTGAAGTAATGAACATTGTTTTTATTGTACACCTCAGCTGCCTTTAGGGGGAGCCACAAAACTACGGCACAGTACATGATTCAGTCTAACCTGTTTACTCTTCATTTCATATGACAACATTGTCGGCTCTGATTGAAGGTCCCATTAGGATTGTCTTTGGACAGCATAACTATTGTTTGTCCAACACAATTGCCGTATAAAACATGTATTTAAGTATTGCAAAGGCCATCTTTTCTCCCTCCCTCATTTGATTAGATTCAACAATATTTACAGGAATTTTCTCCATCTGTAGATCCATCAAATTCACTTTGTAGTTTATTCCCCCGTGTTTGTGGTTTCTCAGCATGAGCGGTTGAAATACATCTCTGTAGTTCTCTGAGTTGATAATGCAGAACATGTGAGCTCCTTGTGGTTGTTGGGGTGCAGTTCACTAAATCAGCCAAACCAGGCTGAAGAGGTCACACACACACACCGGATACAGAGGGTCACATGTCCACACCGTATACACACACTGGTCACATATACTGTACATACTGGGTAGGGGGATTTGTGCATATGGTTGAGGTTACTCCACTCTTGTTTCTTTTTCATCTGTGGTCGTGCTGACATGCTGGGTTTGAAATAAAGCCACGGCTGTCTTAAATCATTCATCACACAACAACACGCGTCTTCACGTTCACTTGACACCCTCGTTCACTTGAGTCCAAACATTATAGTTGGATGCTTACTCACACACCACACACACACCACACACCACACACACACACCACACACACACACACACACAGGCAAAGTACCCATTCCCAACTGCATCCACCCAGTCCAGCCCTTGTATGGATGACAGATCCGTGTTGTGTGTGAAAGAGTGAGTGCGGAAAAGTGTGAGTGTCTGTGAATGTGTGCCTGTGGCTGTTAATGTATGTGTGCCAGAGGAATGCATGCTGATTACAATTTCCTCCAGGGTTCGAATTCTACAGTCCTGCCATAACTTGAGTTTACAATGACAGGTTAGTTGTTCTTCCAGTTAAATGGACTGAGTTGTAAGTACAACGCACTTAATCAGATACACATAGATAAACTATGCTGCTATGATGTCTCAATCCAATCTCTCCCTGTCTCTCTCTCTGCTTAACGGAAGAAGGGAGTCCCTGAACCTTGCTCTACAGAGCTCCCTGAGAGGGACCAGTCTAGAGAGGGTGCAGCACCTCTATACAGAACGGTGACACGGGTGGCACAAGACGTGGTGTGGTCATGCTGTTGACTTGGTGAAATTACACTTCAGCCCAACAAGATATTCCAATACGTTGATCAGAAACATTCCATTTCATCATGACCTCATGAAGATCCTTTTTTCTCCTCATACGCCATGTCTGGAAAGGTCTGTGAATCACACTGTGAATCACTCAGCAGACTTCCCAGATCACCCCTCTTCCAACATAACCACCTTCTCCAGATCCACACAGAGGCCATGTTCACTGATAGTCTCAGCACTCTCTACTGTAGCTGTACTGTCTCTACATCATAATAAAATAAATCAATAAGATAAGATATACTTTATTAATCCCGTGGGGAAATTGAGGTGTCCCTCACAGCTCGCCCAACATGTGTTGGGGTACTACATGCCCCAACATGTAACATACTACATGATGTGTACGTTATGTAGGGGTATGTCAGAGTCATAAAATATTTAAACATCAGGGGGTTTTGGAAAAAAAGAAAGAAAATAATGAGCAGAAGATGCTTCCTGTGCATGGACCAATGAACTGAGGTCTTCAAGTCTGTGACCTTCATCACACACCAACTAGGGTCTGTTTCAAATAATCTTTACATATTCTCTCCAGCTATTCCAATAGCGTGTGTGTGTGTGTGTGTGAGAGAGAGAGAGAGAGAGAGAGAGAGACAGAGAGGACAGAGAGGACGAGAGAGAGAGAGGAGAGAGACGAGAGAGAGACGAGACGAGAGAGAGAGAGAGCGAGAGACGAGACAGAGAGAGCAGCACCAAACAGTTAGCTTTCCCCCAGGTATTGATGTGATTATGACAGAGGCCATGTTGTTCTGAAAACTGGGCCTGTTTATAAACCATCATTAGGATACATTCAGAAATCACATTATGGTACCCTTGGTTTATAACCCTGTTAGGCAGGTACACCAACTGGGCCTAGCCTTGCTGAAACATACCAGAGCTGACTGTTCAACAGATGAATGTGTTTGTGGTGGAGTATGTGTTCGTGTGAGTCAGGTTGGTGATCTCAACTGGGATTGGGTGTGTTTGATATGCCTACATAACAGCAGACATGCACACAGCCACAAGACAACACGCAGCCAGTACACACATCCACAAATTCAATAAGTGCTTCAAATCTTTCCATGACAGAACAACTAGATTGTTATCGACTCATTAGAATTGGCCAAGAAAAATAAACTGGGTCTAAGAGAGAAAGAAAGAAAATAACAAGTAAAAAAGGGAAGAAGAGATGAGAATTCCATGAGAAATACTATATTAAGAAACCTGCATGTATTCCAGAAAAACACATTTTGCCACAGAAAGGGAGCGCGATTGGGAAATTATAGTAATTTAATGCGTCCTTTCTTCAGAACTCTTCAAAGAGTCGCTGCTTAATTTAGGTTATTCTCAGGAACTACATCCCATGTAGACCCGTAGGTTCCAAAACTGAAAACGTAAATCAGATTTATTATTATTTTTCCCCACGAGCAGAGATCTGTTTCCTATTAAACAAAAACCATAGAGTCACAATCCCTCTGCACCACATCTCTCGTTTTCCCACGTAATAGAGCCTATGTCCATTCTTATAACCAAAGGACTCTGGAGTCCAGCACTCAAGATGATGAGAGGTAGTCTGGTCATCTTAACACACAAATCTGGGAAACCCGGCCTTTGTCAGTTGAGAGCAATATTAATCAAACTGTTGACACCAGCCCTTATCCCTGTAAGACCCCTTGTTGTATATTACAACGTCACCAGCTCTTGAATTGCTCATTTCTTTTTTTTCTTCAGTTTTTTTAATCCAATAGCATTGCAAGGCAAGACAATAGGACCCATTGGCTATGTAAATGTTGTCGTTCAAAACAAATCTTATTTGCAAATGTATTTTTTGGAGAGCTAAAGGTGATGTTGAATTTTAAATCAGGTCTTCCAGGGTTATGTGCGTCACCAAACAAAATCAAACCGAGGCGAATGAGGTGCATCACAAGGGCTGTGTGGGTTTAATATTTTAACTTTTTCCCGTAGAACTGCGTCATCCATTTCACTGGGGATATTGGCCACGTAATGCAAACGTTAGTTCCAGTGGAGTAACGGTATTCTGTATACACTGTATTTATATTCTGATATAGATCTATCTGACCCTTTATTATCGGTCCTTTCATCCCTTTTGATGATGTTCTGATCCCTGAGGGGAGATCATTGGACACATGTAGAGTGGAAGTCTGGACACACACAGAACTATGACTTAACTACTGGTGGAGAAGAACATACTTGACTGTGAAATGGATTGTGATGGGTTTGGTACTGTCGTGGACGTTTTTGAGAGAATCAATCGTAAAGCTGAAGTGTGAAAGGGTGAAATACAGAGTTAATGTTTATTTGACGTATGACGTAAACGTAATAACGTTACCAACATAAAATCATCGACACACAAACATAAGAAAATAACACAAAGACAATTCCATACATCTCTAGCATTCTAGAATGGAATTGGAAGAATCCAGCCCACCAGCACTACCCAGCTGATGGCCCTGCACCCCCAAGAACATTCCTCAACAGACCATTTTCTAGATACGACATGCAGCTATACCAAATCTCTTCTGTCATTAGTTAGCTCCTTAGAACAATACAGTTGAATCCACATTGTCTACAGACCAACTGTCTCTTCCCCCCAGGTGACAAGAACTCTTCCAGGTCACCCAGACTTCACGTCTCTAGACTTCCCGTCTCCTAGTTAGGTGTCTTAAAACTACAGGTGGCATTCTACCAACTGTAAACAACTACTGTATTAAAGTACATTCATTGTACATTAGCCCAACATTTCATTCACAGTACAGTATTCTATGTGGGCACCTTTCAGCCAGACCAGAACCTGCGTGTCATATGTGAGTGTGTGTCTATGAGTGTGTATCATGCTGTTCATTCCTGTTGTTCAGCTCAAACTGAGGAACGTGCATCAAAGCAGACACGTAACATTCTTCTGACTGGGATTTTGGTGTTTTCCCAGGTCATTTCGAGTCCGGAAAATAACATATTTCCGTTTTCAATCAAATTTATACCTACAGTAGAGAGCACCATTTCTTGTAGAATGTGTTGGATGAGGGTGTGAGTTTACCATGCTTTGGAGAGAGAAAAAGAGAGAGAAGAGAAATATAGAGAAATAATGGCATTTTTGTTGTTAGTGGTTTTTAACAGTTAACTTTTTTTCATGGTCTATTTTTTTTTACTAGAAGGAAACCATTGCTACCATAATGTGTGTATACACATCCAATACATTAAGTACTTCTCTATGACTTTAGAATGGTTCTGTATGGCTGGTCACCAGGCGGGGGCAACCATGCAGCAGATTTACAGTAAGACCAGATCAGACTCATCCCACGCCATGTGACTGTGATATCCACTCCTCGTCCGCTTCTTATCTACACCTCATCCGTTCACCATCCATCCCTCGTCAACCCCTCGTTCACTGCTCATCCACACCCAACCTAGTTCAAACGGGGACTAATCTAGTTCTAATGACCAGACCGGAGCAAAACTGAGCATGCTCCCTCAGTTCAACTACTCCTAAATCCATGTATGGGTGAACAAAGCCAAACACCCACAGTAAAGGTCTACAGTGAATCAAGTAAGACAGACGCCAGTACCTTCAACCAGCCTATTCATCTCAATATGGGCTCATGTAAATAACAGAGACTTACGAGCACAGAGGAAATGTTTTCTGGTATATTTATGTTGGTCTCCCTGGTTGTGCTTGTATTAATCTATGATGAACCCTGGTGTGTGTGTGTGTCTGTACGCCTCTAGTACTGCTTGTCTGGCTGTGCGTGTGTCTGCATGCCTGCCTGCCTGTGTGTGGGTGTGTGTGAGTGTCTGTGTGTGTATGTCAGTGGGTGTGTGTGTGTTATGTTTATTGAAAGATGCCACTGTGATGTGTTTTACAGTCAGCTCCGGGGTAAACATTGCTATGACAATACCCATGGTCATCTGTTAGCTTATTTTCCCCTCTCCTCCTGCCAGCCAATCAGAACGTGGAACTGGAGGAGGGGGGCAGAAGTGTTTCAACCTACAGAGACAGGGAGATGGACAGAGGAGCCCAAGAGAACAGGACAGTTGCATCATTGGCAGAGCGGTAGACAGATCAGGGATAGAGAGATAAGTGTTCAGGCTTGGCTCTCTCGATAGTAAATGTGATAACAGATGGTATGTTGAATAGTTCCGTGTCTGCTATGTTGGTGATCCAGGATCAGACCTTATGAATGTTCACTCACAATGTATCATCAAACATTAAGGCTCAAAACAGCAATACGATTTTGAGTACTTTTAATGTTTGTAAATAGGAAAGCATCCTTTCAAAGTGTCTCAATGTAACAGTGCCGACAACAGGCTTTTTCTACCCCCTCTGAAGCACTTCTTCAAAAATGTAAGCATTTCTGTCATCTCAGAAATGTGCGCACGTAGGCAATTTCCTCCTGCCCTTCACTTTGTTACAAGACAATCACATCAGGAGAAACACATAGTCAGAATCAAGTGGAGAAAAGTGTTGAATACAAAGTTTGTAAAGACATTGAATTGCCTACCGAGCAAGATTTCAAACAGCACAACACACAATCAGGTAGAGAGGCTCCAGAAGAGGAGAGGACACACTCAGTGGCATGCAGAAGGAAAGCAGAGCTACTGAACCTGTCATTACTCGTTGGGCAGTGTCTTCTCATTCACTCAGCTTGTTTATTTGGACTGGCTGTGTCAGGGTGAGAGAGGGTTCCAGCTTCCCGGCGACGGAAAACAACCCAGTATGGAAGACAGATATGTGACTTTGATTCGTCTGAATATGCTGATGCAGATGGTAAAGGTAATATAGCGAATGTAGTTTCCGTGGAATCTTCAAGGGCACATCATCAGGGAATACTCCCGTTTGTTTCCTTCTAAGGGAGACATGACGATAGCGTAACTCATCAGGTCCTGCTGGGCCCAACTGTCTCCTTGCCGTCTCTAACTGGAAGCTTCATGTCATGGAGCTGTGCAAAGTTCGCCAAGTGACCTATGACCTTGGAAAGACAGATGTCATGTCTGTTTATAAACTAATCCTATCCCACGTTTAGAATAAACGTCCATCTGTAGCCAAGAAGACAAAGACAAAACCGTTTCCCTCCTCGTTCAAAGAGAGGTGTCATCCACAGTTATGGATGCAAACTATCAACAAACATTCAGTTAACATTATTTTAACTCTATCCATTGATCCATACCACTACTCCACTCTGGCCCTGTAACTAGATACTGATTGTGATCAGCTGACTGCACACACTAATACACATGCAAACAAATCAGGAACACACACAAAGACACGCAAGAACACACACAGACGCCCTAAAAGACACTGAAATGGTTTCAGTTCATTTATAGTACTGTACCCATTTCCAAGAACTTGCCTAGGGGGGACCCGTGATAGTAGTTAAATTTATTTAGACAATTTCCAGATACATTTTCATTAACTTGCAACATTTTCATTAAAATGATGTTATGGAGCGAACATGTTCTTTCTCTCTTTTCTTCTGACTTTATGTCTTTTCCATACCCCTTTTTCTCATGTTACTTTATTTCCCCTTCCTACCTCTCCTCCTCTCCCTCTCTCCCTCCCTCTCTCCCTCTCTCCCTCTCCTCTCTCCCTCTCTCCCTCTCTCTCTCCCTCTCTCCCTCTCTCTCCCTCTCTCCTCCCTCTCTCCCTCTCTCTCCCTCTCTCTCCCTCTCTCTCCTCCTCTCTCCCTCTCTCCCTCTCTCCCTCTCTCTCCCTCTCTCTCCCTCTCTCCCTCTCTTCCCTCTCTCCCTCTCTCCCTCTCTCCCTCTCTCCCTCTCTGTCTGATACTCATGCAACAGTTCAAATTTCATCACGCTCTGGTCCAGATGGAACCAGATTCCCCTGACACTGAGCAGCGCTCCCGAGCCCCATCTCCTCTCCCGAGCCCTGCATGGGCCATGTGCAGGACAGGCTCTGGAACACCTGGTGCAGCACATCCATCGCCACACGTGCATTCAGTAACCACTACAAAAACACACATATTGTAAAAGCAAGTAGCACACACAGTTTGCTGTCTTCATCTCCATGAGTTCACACAGGGTCTGGATGACTGCTGATATCACACAGTCATTACAGGGGGGAGACATTTGCCCATTTGACAGACTTTGCAAGTTGTCAGTCTATTGTTTGTGTTTTCATGTGAGAGAACGTGTCTCCATACCCATGCTGCTTTAAGTTTACTGATTTCTTATTCCCAAATTGCCCCGAACACACATACGCACATGCACATGCACACACACACACACACACACACACACACACACACACACACACACACACACACACACACACACACACACACACACACACACACACACGCATACATTCCTGGAACTCTATTGACATGCTTTGTGTTAAACCAGGATGAGTGACAAATGAATACTGTTGGCTTTCCCTAACCCAACATACATGTTTAACCAGCCTGCCCAGACAACCACCCAACTGGAGAGGAGGATCTCCGGCTTTCATCCACCCTGGTGTGTTTGAGTCTTTATTACAATGTGTTGGTATGATAATAAGCAGACCCTGCCTCTGTACTGGAGCTCCAGGTTCTGTAATAGCACAGTATTATGGCTCATTTAGTGTTGGATTCCACCTTGACACAGCTGTGGTTTGTTCCTTTAATTTAACCTTGTTAGGCCAATATATCCCCAATGCTGTTTTGGTCTCTCAGGCCTCATATAACACAGGAGTAAAATGCATTGCAAAAACGATAACTTAATATTGTTGGCTGTGGGTGACATTCAGTAGCAATAGGAAAAACTGACTTGAGAGGATTTATGCGAACTTTCTGCCTAGGTAACTTAACATCTATTTCATCCTAAATCAATGGTGCCTATACATACAGATAATCTATAGCCAGAAGTGCATGTATGGTGTTTATGTAAGTGGTTCGTGCCCTGAAACGTTCGGTATGTTTCACCAGAAACAGTGCAACAGTAAGATCACCTCAACGTCAATAACACATGAATAATAACTATATTTACTGACAATTGATCTCACTGTCAACAACTGCAAGACAATGGGCTGTAATTGCCAAGCTTGAGTGGGGAAGAACTGGCCAGATCAATTCCAAAGTGGCTCCCATGTAATAACACAGAAAAGAGCGAAAGAGAGAGAGAGAGATATAGATAGAGAGAGAGTGAGAGAGAGAGAGAGAGAGAGAGATAGAGAAGACAGAGAGAGAGAGAGAGGGAGAGAGAGAGAGATAGAGAGAGGGAGAGAGAGAGAAAGAGAGAGAGAGCGTGAGAGGGCGTGGGCGAGGGATCGAGACATCTCTCAGGATACGTGAACTTTACAAGTGATCACGGCTAGCAGCGAGACGCGTGCGCCAGTTTAAAAGTGAGAGATTGAAGAGCGAAGATATCCTCTGCCTCCGATTCTGTCCATCGTTATTCTGCGGACAAGGACTATACGGGCTTGCAGAAGATAATATCATCATCATCAGTGCCAGTTGGTGAACATTCATCGCAGAGGAGAGAGTTCCATATTTAGGGTAAGCCGTAGTTTCAGTAGTTGTTACTCGTTGTTATTCACTTCGTTTTTATGTTTTTTTAAGACGGAGACTGTTGTGTTTAAAAACGGGCAACAATGGAACCCCGAATAAACTGTTTCAAATGACAACTTTTTGGAAGTAATTTGAAAGTGACTTTTCAACCGTTTGAGATTGCTGTAACTGTAGGGATTGAAACAACAGACATTAAGACGGTTTAAAGGGAAAATCCATTGAATCACGCTCTGAGTCAGTGTCTGTGGACCATGGGTCTCAACAAGTTGCTTTTCCTCCGGTGCTGCTGCAGTCGTTAGATATCCACTGACCGGTTGACAGGTTCCTATCTTGCGCATCATCACGCAGTAATGCGAGTCGCTTTAATGGGGGACATCCAAGAACTTCCTCACTGAGAGTGCCTTATCTTTCACATCTTTCCAGACACACACACACACACTACACACACAGTCTATCTCACTGATTTACTTACTCTCACACACTGTCTCTCACTCACACAAAACCACTCTCTATAGCTCTGTCTCTTACACACACACACACACACAAGGCACCATGTTCCCTAACGAGTCCTGTGAAAACAGCACCAGGATCCACGTGGACGGCAACCCGGTGGTCAGCACCTTCATGTTCGTGGCCGGCGTGGTGGGCAACCTCATGGCCCTCGCCATCCTGGGCGTTCACCGGAAAGAGCATCGCACCAAGTCCTCCGTGTTCTGCATCCTGGTGACGGGGCTGGCTCTCACAGACCTGCTGGGCACCTGTCTGCTGAGCCCGCCCGTGTTCATCTGCTACGCCCGCCGCTCCACCCTGCTGGGGCTGACGGGCGACCATCGCCTCTGCAACCTCTTCGCCTTCGCCGTGTCCTTCTTCGGCCTGGCGTCCATGTTGATCCTGTGCGCCATGGCGGTGGAGCGTTGCCTGGCGATCAGCCATCCCGTACTTCTACTCCAAGGTGGTGCGCCGCAGCTTCGCCAAGGCGGCGCTCTTCTTCATCTACCTGTTCACGGGGGTCTTCTGCTCGCTGCCCTTCATGGGGTACGGGCGCCACAAGCAGTACTGCCCGGGCACCTGGTGTTTCATCAAGATGGAGACGTCGGGGGACGGGGAGGAGGGCAGCGTCCTGGCCTTCTCGCTGTCCTACGCCTCCCTGATGGCGCTGCTGATCGCCGTGGTGTTCCTGTGCAACGGCTCGGTGATCGTCAGCCTGTGCCGCATGCACCGGAGCCTGATGTCGCGGCGTGGGTCGGTGGTGATGGCGGGGAGGAAGAGGAAGATGAGCCTGTCGTGGTTCGGCCAGGGCGAGGAGGAGATGGATCACCTGGTGCTGCTGGCGTCCATGACCGTCATCTTCGTGGTCTGCTCCCTGCCGCTCACTGTGAGTGTTCCCTTTGACCTCTTGTCTGTGCTCTGTGTGTGTGTGTGTGTGTGTGGGGGTGAGTGTGTGTGTGTGTGTGTGTGTGTGTGTGTGTGTGGGTGTGTGGGTGGGTGGGATGGGAGAGGGTGGTGGATGGGAGGGGGGTGTGTTGGGTAGAGAAAGAGAGAGAAGGGTCAATTCATTAAATTCCCTGTAATTTCCCTCTTCGCTCTAAGGGATTATGTGACTCTGCTGAATCAAATCAATGTTTTTTAAAGCCTCATAGAATTTCCTTTGTAAATGACTCTTTCATTGAGCCAGACTGAATGACCAGAAGAATCGTTAATGGGTTATTACTGAATCCCTATGGAATCCACACATATCCCGTATGCTGCCCTCCTGTATGCTAATCTCCCAGTTTCTCTCCCTGTTACATAACGATGGTTGTTTACACAGTAAGACAAACTCATGGTGGTTATGACAATGTTGTTGTCGTGCCTCTCACCTTCCTAACGGTTGACAGGTGTGGTCCAAACCTGCATGCCCAGGTGGACAGGCTCTAGCCCCGCCCCTTTCCCAGAGCCTCTCCCTGAACCTAAGGGAGTAGCTAATTGTACCTGTGTGGAATCCTCATAAGTGATGTTTTATAATGAAGACAGCAGTCGTATAAGGAGTGTGCTTTCTTTGTTTGTGGTGTAGTGAATCTTACAGAGCACTTAATTACATCTGTCTAACTACATATTCATAATCTCATCTATTTTTATGAAGACTGCCTGTGGTTATTGTTTCGGTGTGCAAGTCACATGCAAGTGACCTATTTAAAAAGTCATCGCATTTCTGCTTGTGGTGTTTCCATCTCACTCGGGCCGCATGTTATGTCTGAAGATGATGATGGCAATTGGCAACTGTAGCCTGTTTTTTTGGTCAGACACCGTAGGTTGAGTAGAGAAGGTTAAAGTGGGGCATGCTGGTTCTTGGTCGTCACGGAGCACCAGACAGGAACCTACTCTAGCAGTGTTGTGAACCAGTGAAGGTTCTAGAACAGAGAGCAGATACTGAGCAATGTTCTGACTAAGCAGTTCTCGTACAGCCTCGTAACTGCTGTCGGATAGAAATGCAGATAATGACATACCTGACTCAATGACACTGCACTTGAGGTGCGTGTGTGTGTGTGTGGGCCTCACGTGTGAGGATGAGCACCAGGCCCACAGCAGCCATGAGGAGCAGAGCTGCAGCAGACACCACCACCACCATCCCCCAGCTGCACCAGGTAGCACGCAGACGCATCACACACACCCCAAACAAACCCTGGCCTTTGTGTTAGTATGCGTTTGTCTTAGTGTGTGTGTGTGGGTGTTAGTTTATGTGTGTCTGAGTGTGTGTGACTCGGTGTGTGTTTGAGTGTGTTAGTGTGTGTGTGTGTCAGTGTGTATGAGTGGTGGTGTTGTGATGGTCTTGTCTCTTGTCCTGCAGCCCCGGGCTAGCAGCAGTGTGATGAGAGGCCTCCAGGGGAATGGAGGCTGTTTAGACATGCTGGAAACTTGCTCAAAACAAAGAAAGAAACAGGATTTTAGGAAACTCTAGATCTGTGAACACACAGGCACACACATACATGTCCCACCCTCCCAACACACACACACACACACAACAACTCTGCAAATATATGTGCGAGCACACCAGTGTACCGACTAATCCTTTCTCACTAAGTATACATGCTGCATTGACCATGCATACTCCATTCAAATACTCCCCTAATAAACACACCTTTCTCACACACATCCTCACACACATTACCACGTCCAATTGATCAGTCCCACACCCAGCCTCTAGGCATATTAATGACCTCCATGCTTGGTGGTGTAACAGAATACGCAGTAGAACAATATTGAGGCCAGAACACAGATGGCACTCCTCCCTTCCTCTCTCTGTCTCTTTCTGTCTTGCTCTCTCTCTCTCTCTCTCTTGCTCTCTTGCTCTCTCTCTCTTTGTCTTGCTCTCTCTCTTTGTCTCTCTCTCTCTCTCTCTCTGTGTCTTGCGTTCTCTGTCACTCTGTCTCTCTCTCTCTCTCTCTCTCTCTCTCTCTCTCTCTCTCTCTCTCTCTCTCTCTCTCTCTCGCTCTCTGTCTGTCTCTGTCTGTCTTGGTTTCTCTGTCTCTCTCTCTCTCTGTCTCGCTCTCTATGTCTCTCGCTCTCTCGCTGTCTCCCTCTTTTTCGTGTGTCGGGGCCTCTACTCTCAGACAGCTTGTGGAATAGAGTTGAAAGAGAGAATGGAGATTAACATTGTGCATTCGGCTGATAAGAACATGGTTTAGTTTCAGTCTGACTATGATAGAGGGAGTAAGGGCGGGTAGGGAGGAGGAGAGGGGAGGAGGTAGGAGGGGAGCTGAAAACAAAATGCAGGAGGAAGGAGGAGTAGACGCATAATGACAGAGGGAGGGAAGGAGTGAGGGAGCATCAGTTCCCTTTATTGTACACCGGTTGATGAAACTGTTCAATCTCTTTTTTTTTACTCGCCTTCTAGTAAGGTTATGTTGAAAGTGAATCTCCTGACTTGGTCTAATCTATGACTCAAAATGTTGTGGAGATTGTGAGGCTGTTTGCTCACTGTCTCCTTAGGGACTCAGGGTTTCAGAGAAGGGCTGTGGGTAGACGAGTAGACAGGGATGGTGTTTGCTTTGTGGATTCTAAAGAAGGGTCTTTCAACTCTAAGTGAAAACACTTCCAACATACACGAGGTGAAAGGTTTGGTCCTTCATGATGTAACCAACCCACACAAATTCTGTAAGATACTGCTTAACCAAATGTTCCCGATCTGTCAATTTCAAAATCTGTCTGTTAATTGCAGTGTCTGTCTCTCTTACTCACTCTTCACCCTGTGTATCTGTCTCTGTCTATTTATGTCTCTCTCTTTCTCTATATTTATATATATATTCTCTCTATCTCTCTCTGACTTGATGTGCTGGGTTACTTCTGGTCACTTACAGAGTAAATATACCCCCTTAATCTACTTACCTAGCCCTTTGAAATAGTATGTCACCGTATTGTAACTTTGAACCCAAATGTTTTGAAGTCATCCAAAGGAATTTAGGAGTGTTATCAATCAATGCTACATTCCTTTGACCATAAATCTGAAATCATGAAAGCAATACCTGTAATGTCTGCGGCCCTTCTCTAACGGGCTGTGTCTCTGTTCTCTGTCTGCTGGACACAAACACACAGACACACACTCACTCATCTAAATGATGGCTTGTTTGTGTGCGTGTGTGAGCGTGCCTGTGTGTGGGGGGGAGCTACATGGCTTAAAATGGCTATCCTGCATGGTAGGTCTGGCCGGTACATCCATCAGCTTGGGTCTCTGCTCTGTCTCCCACAAACAGAGGCTCAGGCAGGCCTGCTGTGGTGGTTGGACCTCTCTGTTCACCAGAGGCTGAGGTGAGGCTAATATGAGGCTGAGATGAGGCTGAGGTGAGGTTGAGGTGAAGCAGGGATGTGACCTCCAGCAAATAAAGATGTTTACAGGTATTGATCTCAGATGCCTGCAGGGAAATAAAGGAGTGACCCGACACTGACGCAGAACATCTAAGGCCATTAGTCCTCCATTCTTCACTCCTTCCTTCCCATCTTCCTACTTTCCTCCCTTCCTCATTCCTTGCAGAAGGGGGCTGGTGGAGATCTGTAGAAGTGAAATATGCATGGCCCTTGGCTATTAACTGCCCCCATTCTCAAACATAACAATGGTGTGTGTGTGGTGTGACATGACCATCTCCAGGGGATTGTGATATAGGTGAGAATCTAACTGCCTGGGACTCTTATTCCTGCCGACTGCTTCTCCAGCGTCATCTCATATAGCCGTCTCCCCCCTCCCCCCCCCAGGCCAGGTTAGATCAGCCCAGTGTCGTTATCATCCCCGGCTCCAGCTGGAGCACACACTCTGTGTGATCTCCACCAGAGCATGAATCTGGAATGAGGATCCTCCTGTCTCTGTCTCTTTCGCACACTAACATGACCCACAACCCAACCCACACACAAGCACACTGGAATGGATTGGGATGTCCAATAAGCTCATCTACTGTAGGTGTGATGGCCAGGTGTCCATGTTTTGTGTATATAGTATATATATTACATGCAATACACACGCTCACACACATGAACAAGTATGTGCACAAACACAACCACACACACATTTGCAGAACGTTTGCACACACAAGCAAAATCAGTGTCTCTCTGTTTGTGGGTACCCAGCTCCAGTAGCAACATATTTAGCCCTGGGGCCCCTGACACCAAGTCCAGATGTGGCTCCTTGCAGGCCTAGCGTGTTCTGTCTCCCTGACCCAGCGTGTGCTGCTCAGTCTGAGAGCAAGCACACAGGAACATCAAACAGGAAGTGATGCTTCAAGGGAGACAGGAAGGAGATGGCAGCAAAACACAAGTGGAGGGTTGTGTGAAAATGTGTGTGCGTGTTTTAGAGAAGTTAGGACGAGGGGTTCGCTGATTGCTCAGCAGGAGGCAATGAGAATGGCATGGTACAGAGTGAGAGACTAATATAGAGACAGGGAGAAAGAGAGAGAGAGATTCAACGAGTGGGGTCAAAGAGTTAATGTTCGAGGGTGGGGGGGGAGGGTCTTGGGACAGTCTTTCTCATCTCCAGTGCAGTCAGTTGAATAACGAATGACTCCATGGGGGGTTAACCAATCATGATGGCCACACTTAAGGTCAACACACAACCCCAGTGATAGATAATGATCAGACTAGGGCATAGGGTTAGTTACCTTGTTTTTCAAAAGGTTTTCAAATTAACCTGAGATTCTTTTGTCTGCTGGTGGAACTGTGAGTGTCCAGAGTGGCTCAGTCCTGCATCTGCACAGCACACTGAGGAGCCAATGGAAGGGTTCATTTGAGATGAAGTGTGATAGATTTAGCTTCAAGTGAGAACATATAAGAAGATAAGAAGATAGCTGCAGTGAGAGGGTGGCAGATAAAGCAGATGATTAAGGGTCAAAACACTGTTTGGAAAGAGGATGATAAGCTATTTAATCAGAACTAATCTATAATCAGTTGTGTCATCAATTGAAGTATTGATTGTTGTTTTACAGTAGTATGGGTTCACTGGAACAGATTGAGTGAACTCATTACACTTTTTCATCTGCAAACAGAAAATATCTAACACATCATCATACAACACATTCACACAGTGCACACACTCTGACACAGTGTAGTGCGCTTTCACACATACTCACAAACGCTCTGCCCCCCTCCACCAGCCCCCCCCTCCACCAGCCCCACAATATTTGTTGTGTCATAGTGGAAGTTTCAATGCTTCAGCCAGGATCGGCCACTACTAGCGGGCTACGTTTACCTTATGGTGGTTGTTGGTTATTGGTCCTTCCAATCAGGAACAATGTGGGAAGGTCTGGTTTGGACCATTGACCCCTGACCTGTGGCAGGGTTTAATAGGGGATGTTTCCTGTTTGGGAGAGTTGGCAATGGTAATGAATGATGTGTGGATGATGAGTGGATGACCTCTGGCTGACAGGGACTGCTGCTCAGAGTGGTAGTTCTGAATGGGGGAGAGAGGGAGGGGGGGAAGAGCTAACGAAATGGAGGGAAAGGAGAGAGAAAATGGGAGGGAGAGTTTGAAAGAAAGTAGACAGTGGGTGGGCTGATGACGGTGGTCATCAGCCTAAGGACCCTATTGATTTCCAGGTAGCCCTTTACTAAATAATAGATCGATCAGCAATGTTCTGACTGACTAGCGTGATCAATACTACAGCATTAGATCCATCTTAATAGTAATTGGAATTCACTTTTTGTTTGTTGATTGAATGACTGATGTTGATTGGTTAGTCTATCGACCAGTGATTTGTTGACTACTATCAGGCTTGATGTCAGATCTCTTACATACAATACCTTCTAAACTCGCATCTTGTTCTGTTTGCATTGCACTCTGATCAATAAAAAAATCAATAATAACTACTTACTAACCGAGAGTGAGGTCATGCCGGGAAATATCAAACTGAGACTGAGGTTAGTAAGTTGTTTATTATATGGCATTTTTAGCTCTTTTCATTTTGTAAATTGGAGCCTAATTGTAGCTATCAGTAGCTAGGATAGCTCTCAAGTCTTCTCACGGTGTGTTTCAGGTGTTGTCTAGCAACCAATTACTTTTGATAGAAAGCGGACAGTACGGTTCTGCTAAAATTTATTTAATTCCAACACAAATAACGACTCTTTTACAAAGTTAGCACTAACTATTTATTTGTCGCTGTTGATGTCTTCAGTATCGTCTGGATAGTAAAACTCAGTTGACTCTTGGATATCGCTCATTTTGAAGATGACGTCAGAGGAGAGCAATACCAATACTTATCGGACTGCTGGTCAATACGGGTCTGGCATGACTACCCATTAGCCAATCAGAAGGCTCGTACTGTCTTTGCCATATAATAAACTTCTTTACTACGCATTTTACATGTAAAAATCCCTTTCTCCGGGGGTACTGCTATAGACTATTAACTACAGCTATACATTTCATTAAAAAAGGCATTATACAAATATTTCTGTTGTAGCTCAAGCAAAGTCCTTTGGCCCATCAACTCACCTTATAAAATTTTGAAAACGCCACTGGCAAAAAAAGGTATACATATCTGTATGCAAGTACAAAGCCAGTTGGCAGTGAATTGCAGTGCAGTGCCCATTCTCACGAGAGCCATGGGTCCATCATTTGGTGCATCTCAACATGGTGGCAAACATGTTTATATGTATTTATCTTAAACCGCTCATCCAAACACCTTCACACACAACACTGCACGTCCTTGGGTACTGAGCACAGTTGTTTTTGGTCAACATTTTGAAAAATCAAACAAAAAAAGAACCACCACAACCTTAACTCGATGCACAAACAAGGTTTCTTACAGTGGACAGCTAGTCTATTAGCCTACACCTTTTACAGTGCCTGCAGACCATAGATTAGAGTGCAGTCTAAGTAGGATAGATTTGAGCACAGACTACAAAGAGTAGAACTCTATGGATATGAGTCACTGTCAGTAAGACTCCTAGCTAATAAGGCTAAGCACTTTACCAGCTTATACATCCCTTCAAACATGGCCATTAGGACGACAGGTCAATATAAACATGGTTGTTCTTACATGATCAAGATCTCATGTGGTCCCATTGTCTCACTCCCATCTACTTTAGAGCTATGCACAATACTTCAACAGGAGTGGAAGTCCCTTAAACAAGAGTGTCTTTTTGAAGTCTTGTGCATACAAACAATGTTTTATCGTAGATATACAATCATAAAGACAGCACGTCTCTCTTGTGGTAGAGATCTGTATCTCGGAGAGATATGAGTAAATACAATGAGTCAATTCAATGAGACTAAAGAGAGATCCTTATCGGGCTACGTCCATGTTTGATGATCCTAATCGTAAGTACTTGTTCAACCCCCTCTCGGCGTGCGTGTGCTCTGGTCTGATTAGCCGAGTAGCAGAGATATTGAGAGATGCTTGGTTTGAAGAGTCATTACTTCTTTGTTTAACAAACAGTCTGGTAATGTCCTTGAATCCTCTACAGGCTACCAGTCCAGGCTGATGATTTGAGAGTGAGTCTATTTATATGATTTGTTTTTGCTCTCTTCCCCCACCCTGTCTCTGCTCCACATAGTACTTCTCTGAAAGGAGAATGGTCTTTATGAGGCAGTATATCTCTAAAGGCTGTAAATCTGGAGAGTGACGGACGATAAGTACTCAAACATTGGCCGGCTGTATTCAAGCACCACAACCAGAATTTCCAGTCTGCTTGATTTGTGCATTCGGCCTAAAAAAGGAGTGGTTGGCAGAATGTGAGAGAAAAGTAAAGAAAAACACTGTATAAAGAGAATAGGATCATATTTTGGTATGCTCAGTTAACTGGTAGTTGTTTTGATATTATTTCTGTGTTCGAGACCCAAATACATGGGAACCAGACACTGGAGAGGAAGCAGTCAAACTCCCTCTATTGTCCGAAGGGTCGTTTGTAAAAGCGAACACAAACAGTGTAAACTACACTCCTCAATGAGCTACTTTAGCTACGGAACTCACTGACACACTAAGTTGTGGGTTGGGTGGAGTGTCAGAGGAGATGACAGGATAGTTGGTGGGGTTTCGGGTGGTCAGATGGGATTTCCAGCTCTTTGATGTGTCTTTGGAACGTTTCTGACTCAGAAGAACTGTCTATGCAATATGTTGTGGACAGAGAGTGATACAGAGATATCTGGGAATGATTAGGGACGTATTAGTAACTATGTATGGGAGTACACCCAAGCACACACACACACGTCTACCACAGCATGAATATCATGAGAAAGAGCCATGAATCAATCAGACAGTCATCAATAAAAACTGCTTGAATTTTGTGTTCTCACATGATCAGTTTGACACCAGGCATGAATATGTTTGGCAACTTACTCCAGGTCTCTGATGTTGCTACAGACTCCTAATTCATACGGTTTGTTAGATTCCTCTGCCTCTCTTCCCTTCTTCCTTTCCCTCTCACCCCCACATTTCCTCTAAGTCATTTCTTGAATTAGGCGAGTTTGTGGGAAAGTGCACTGTAACAGGTGGATGGAACGATTGCAAGCCAGAACATATTCATCACGGCCTCACACTGCGCTTCACATCTATCACGTAGCACTCAAGGTGAATGGATGAATAGCCCAAATGTCAGTGGTGAATGATTGAACTGTACTGTAGTAGACGGTGATCTCCTTCAAATATTGACTGAGGTGTTCAATGTGACAGTTGTTGTCAAAGGTGGATATGTTTTGTGACGTGTCAGTTAGAGTTTCAGGTTTATCCAGGAGAACAATTGGCCCACTTGTCTAAGAGGCACTGCTCTTTGCATCTAATCTCCCCTCCCTTTCCCATGCTACAAACCAACAGTTTCTTGGGATGTCCTAATATAACTCTTCCAGCAGACATGCAGAAGAGAAATACTGCACCCCTTCAATAACTGAGGAGGAAGGGGGAGATAGAGGAGGAGGCAGGGGGAGATAGAGGAGGAGGCAGGGGAGATAGAGGAGGAGGAAGGGGGAGATAGAGAAGGAGGAAGGGGGAGATAGAGGAGGAGGCAGGGGGAGATAGAGGAGGAGGCAGGGGGAGATAGAGGAGGAGGCAGGGGGAGATAGAGGAGGAGGAAGGGGGAGATAGAGGAGGAGGCAGGGGGAGATAGAGGAGGAGGCAGGGGGAGATAGAGGAGGAGGCAGGGGGAGATAGAGGAGGAGGCAGGGGGAGATAGAGGAGGAGGCAGTGGGGAGATAGAGAGGAGGCAGGGGGAGATAGAGGAGGAGGAAGGGGGAGATAGAGGAGGAGGCAGGGGGAGATAGAGGAGGAGGCAGGGGGAGATAGAGGAGGAGGCAGGGGGAGATAGAGGAGGAGGCAGGGGGAGATAGAGGAGGAGGCAGGGGGAGATAGAGGAGGAGGCAGGGGGAGATAGAGGAGGAGGCAGGGGGAGATAGAGGAGGAGGAAGGGGAGATAGAGAAGGAGGCAGGGGGAGATAGAGGAGGAGGCAGGGGGAGATAGAGAGGAGGCAGGGGGAGATAGGAGGAGGAAGGGTGGGAGATAGAGAAGGAGGCAGGGGGATAGAGGAGGAGGCAGGATAGTGAGGGCAGGATAGTGAGGGCAGGATAGTGAGGGCAGGATAGTGAGGGCAGGATAGTGAGGGCAGGATAGGAGGGCAGGATAGTGAGGGCAGGATAGTGAGGGCAGGATAGTGAGGGCAAGATAGTGAGGGCAGGATAGTGAGGGCAGGATAGTGAGGGCCCTACTGAACTTCGTCTGGACAGGGCCATCTGTGTAGTTCTCACCGTGTACATTTATCTCTTTCTTCCTCTATTTCTGTAATGAAGGTTTTACTGTGGAGGAGGTGTTTGTGTTCCCAACCACAGCTTTTTATTTCCACACTTGCCAGGTGGGAAGAGGGACCTTGAAAGTGGTAAATAGATATGTTATGAGTTGTGGCATTGTTCTGTTGTAAACCTGCCACAAGTTACAGTCAAATAATTTTCTTACCCCATTCAATATTGTATTTCAAAATCTTGTGGCTCGTAAACAAGCCTTCTATCAGCGTAGGACTGCAGCAGCTCGGAGAAGCTGTGAACCAGCAGATATCGGCCCCCCTCCTAGGGTTTCAAATGACGTCTGCTCACTTCCCTGTTTTGGGTTATGTAGCGAACACGCATGAGGAACCTTCCAGATCCTTCAAGAACCCTCCTGAGTGGATAGCGCAGGGCTCCAGGAGGATAATTGTATCCAGATGATAAGGAACCCGTTGAGATTCTGGCTTGGCTGGGACTTCAGAGACCTTGGGTGCCCCTTAAATAGGGATCACCACCCTGGTCCAGCTCAAAGATGGATGAGAATGATCTCCCCCTTCTCCTATTTTTTATATATATACCCCCCCCTCCCACGTCCCTAGCCTCCATCTTTTTCCTGTCCATCCCGCATCCTCCCAATTCCGTGGTTTTTCGTCACGCATCCTAAAAGATGACGTTCCTGAGCAGAGTACAAAGCCATGTCTGTCCCTCACAACTATCCTATGCATCCGCAACAGACTTTCGACAGCATAGTGACTTGCCTCATTTCCAGACAGTTTTCCATGTCTGATGATATCAGTCGAGGTCTGCACTCAGGGAGTTAAGTGAGCGTGTTACATGGAAGTACTTATCTCCGGGCCCTGAGGAACCACACTGCCTCTGCTGGCTCAGTCTGAACAGCAAGAAACCAACCGTGAACCACCGTGGGTGGAAGGCTACTTATTGGCCACTGAGCGTGACAGGTCATAGGGGAAAGATGGAGTGAGAAAGAAAGAGGAGACGGTGAGATGTAGAAGGGTAAAGGGACAGGCAGGGGAAATGAGATGATGTGTAGAGGTGAGGGGGGGAGAGAAGAATACGACAGTTTGACAATACAGAAGACAGTAAAGGAAGAGAAAGAGGGGAAAACGAGAAGAGAAAGAGTTCGAATTGGACAGCTGGAGAGAAAAGATAGTTGACTGTTATTTATCATAGCAGTCAACACAGGTTATCACTGGTACTTGCCTCGGTACTGGACGTTCTTTAACAGCCTGGGGTTTACGATGGTCTGTGCACCAGCTGGTGTCTGTGCGTGTGTTTGTGTGCATGCGTGCATATGTGTGTGTAAATTACATTCAGTTTATGCCCTGATCAATCACCTCAGGTGGTGGGTGTTCAGGACAGACGATTAGGTACACTGGCTATCCCATAGCCGGGGGATGCATCTGTGTTTGTGTGTCTCTCTCCCTCTCTCTCCCTCTCTCTCTCCCTCTCTCTCCTCCCTCTCTCTCCCTCTCTCTCCCTCTCTCTCCCTCTCTCTCCCTCTCTCTCCCTCTCTCTCCTCATGAATGTATCAAGTGTGTGTCAGTTCAGCTAAATACTCAAGGCTTATGTGTTTTATTGCCTGTCGGTGCATGAACTCACATTGACACATCAACTAGTCCATGTTTGGACGCCACATCCCAGTTGAAGGTGTTGGACATAGCCCAGCATCTGTTATCTCCTACATTCCTATTAAACGGTTTACCACAACCAGCTTATGGGCCATGCACAGCCTCTACTGTAAGAACTCTGTGTGCATTGTCACAACTGAGTGAGTGACTTGTTATGAGAGCTTACAAATGTCATACTGACAACCAGGACTGATGGGAGTAATTTAGGAAGTGTGCACTTTCTAATCACACTGCAGATGTACCATGTTCTCAGACAGCAGAGAGATGGCCAAGCTTTACCCAGAAAACACAGCCCAACATCCCCTCAGGGCGTACCAAGTTCTTATTATCTTGTTCTTATATATTTTTCCAACACATCCAAGCCTCACCAGTTGATTCTAAATATTATGTTGTAACGATACTGTGTTCTTTCATGACACATGCTTTTATTCTATTTTATTTTAGGAATAGTGTACTTAGGTTTCGAAGCACTTCCTCTTTCTCTCCCTCACTCTTGTGGTGTGGATGTGTGAGATCCTCTTTAGGGTTAAGACACCTTTTCACATCCTGCTACAGATGGAATGATCACTCTTCCATTCCACTAGTCTTCTGCCAATACTAATACTACCACATGTCGAGGCTAACACTAAGGCTAACACAAGCCAACTGTTCTATTGCACCTAATGATCTGATTCTCTCTGACTGCTCACACACACTTCCCTCTTTCCCAGTCTTGCTCTCTTTAACTTTCTCTCCCTTCTATCTCCCTCCATTCATCATGTCCTCTTTCAGTCTGGGAGACATGCAGTGCATCTTGTTTCAATGGTCGTGTGTGTAAGAAAGGCACAGGCCATGACACCATTGACTAGTCTGTCATTGTAGATTATAATGTGTGGTTTGTGGGCATCTTCTGAGGCTAGATCCATGTCCACCAGTCTAAATACACAGGTCACATGTCTGAAAACAATGGAATGGTTGCGAGTTCTGGCCAAGATAGAGAATTATGTTTTGCTGGTATTTGTTGTCGTATTGTTTTGAACCAAACTGCAACCACATGGCCTGAACATACTATGACCCTCTCTTTCTCTCTCAGTCGCCATCTCCCTAACATTGCTCTCTCCTCTCTCTCTCTCTCTCTCCTCTCTCTCTCTCCTCTCTGTCTCTCTCTCTCTCTCTCTCTCATCTCTCTCCCTCCTCTCTCCTCTCGCTCCTCCTCGATCCTCCTCTCCGTCTCCCTCTCCTCCTCTCCCATCCTCCCTCCTCCTCTCTCCCTCTCCTCTCCCTCCCTCCCTCCCTCCCTCCCTCCCTCCCTCCCTCCCCCGTCACACACATGGTTCCACACACCACACATCTGGACAGTCAGCTGTCAGCCTCCACATGCCCTCCATGCTGGCCCACCAGCCCTGGCAGCAGCCTCCACCTCTCAGGTTACAGCAGCTTCACAGTCAGAGCACAGAAAAGCAGAAGGTGCCGCTCATAATCAGATCTGGAAAATGAATCTGAAGGGAAGTGAGACCGAACGCCCCCACGCCCTGCCTGCACTCTTGCTTAACCTTTTCTTCGAATTGTGAAAACGTTCCTCCTCGGTTGTGTAGAAGTGCTGAGTCTTGTCATGTCCTCCTCTACTTCCTTTTTTTCTGCAGTCACAGACTTTGCAAGGTTCAAACCTCAGTTTCTATAGAGATCAGTACAGAGAGCCGTCCAGAGCTGTCCTTCAGTACAGAGAGCTGTCCACAGCTGTCCATCTACAGTTTTAGTTTGTATCTACACCCCCTCTTTAGACTACAGCTGCCTCTTGTCCTGCCCACACACACAGCACACACACACACACACACACACACAGGCACACCACACCACACACACACACACAGGCACATGTACCGAAATTGCTGTAAACCGAATTAAGGGAGGGAGGGAAAGAGTGGAGGGGTTAGAGGGAGGGAGGAAGAAAGTGGAGAGGAAGGGATAGAAGTCTGACTGCAATAAAGAGGGCGATGATTTGTGAGTCAAATACATGACACGAGTGAAATAAAAAGAGAAGTGAAAAGTGAAGATGGAAAACAGGAAGTGAGTAAATGGGCACATGTGGGTGAGAGGACAGATGAGGGGAAGACACATGTGTGTAGAAAGAGGAGAGCACAGATAGGTCGATGAAAAGGGCGGTTCACATTTAGACCTACTCGAACGTCTCTGCTCTACACGCATCTGCTCCACTGCCTGCCAGATAATGATCTTATCATGTGATGAAAGCCACGCTTGGTTAAACAGATCACTATCAACACGTACATGCAAGTACAAAAACGTGCCTGTAAAGCACGTACAGTATCAATATGTGGTATCTCATCATGCACAACTTGTCATCGTTTCCGTTCCCGTATGCCCCTGGGTTGCCATGTTCGTTTCCCCCCCTACCCCCCTCCTGGGAGTTTCCCCTTCTCCCCGCAGCGAGGAGAGCATGCTGACTCACTGTCAGACACCATCGTGTCTCTATAGCTCACAGAAGACAGGATATGTAGATTCCTTTAAGGCATCTGCAGGCAAATATACAGACACAGAGAGAGAGAAGGAGAGAGAGAGAGAGAGAGAGCAGAGAGAGGATGACGAGAGCGAGAGAGAGAGGAGAGAGGACGATAGAGGAGAGAGGACTGAGATGACAGAGGAGGGAGAGAGAATAGAGAGAGAGGAGAGAGAAGAGGGGAGAGAGGGTGAGAGGACGGAGAGCAGAGAGAGACGACGGATGAGGAGAGAGAGAGAGATCGATGACCGAGAGAGAGAGGATGAGAGAGAGAGGGAGCGAGAGAGAGAGCGAGGGAGAGAGAGAGAGGGAGAGAGAGGGAGAGGAGAGAGGGAGAGAGAGAGGGAGAGAGAAAGGGAGAGAGAGAGAGAGAGAGAGAGAGAGAGAGAGACTGGAGCTTTCTACAGGAACATTCACACAGAAGGTCCGGGAGCACACATGACACATAGCTTTGGTCCTGCTAAAGGAATGTTGTGATTGACGACGTGTTTCTTTAGAAAGCATTAGGCTTCCCCGTGAGGAACGTTCAGTTAGTATAGAAAATATATCATTGGGTGGTCGCACAATAATGTGGAGAGAGAGACATTGTGCATTATGGCTGGTATTTTTGCAACTGGAGGAGGCACTGATCTCATCCTCTTGGTAACATGGAAAGAGGGAGGACCAGAGTGGAGCTGGAAGAAGGCAGGAGGTGTGAAAAGGTATGACAATCGATAAAGTAGGATGGACACGGACAATAGTGAAAGTGTGAGGGAGCTCAATAGCCTGGCCTGTCACGTCACACAGGGGAATTTTCGATTATATCACTCTCGTAAATAAGATTATTTCAGTAACAGTTTGACTGTTGACAGTCAGTTTCAGTGACAGTTTTCTTAGATAAACCATAAATCCAGTCTTATGGGAGGGAAGATCTCACGTAATGTAAACACCGGATGAAAGAGCTGATTACCTGGTCACAGCTTCTGAGTCTGAGAAAGGAGACACCACAGAGAGTGAGCCCAGACCAGCATCCTGATCAGGCCACCAGCAGCAGAGCAAACACAGGATGTGGCGGCACTCACCAGGCTTGGTTACCACAGAGGGTGCTTTAGAAAACACTGACAGTAGACAAACAACGTTCACGTCCGACATTATCTCTGCTACGGTCTACCAAGTCTGTCTCTGATACTCTCCATGGATCTCTCTGTCCATCTCTCTCTCTCTCTCTCTCTCTCTCTCTCTCTCTCTCTCTCTCTCTCTTTCTCTCTCTCTCTCTCTCTCTCTCTCTCTTTCTCTCTCTCTCTCTCTCTCTCTCTCACTCTCTTCCTCGTATGCTCCTTCTTCCTCCTGATCCCTCCACCCTTCTCTCTTCCTCCTGATCCCTCCACCCAGTAAATGAATAAAGCATTTGAACTTTTGGGACGTCATGGTCTCCTCCAGGGCCAGCCCAAGCCTTAATGGGGCCTTAAGCAGAATTGATTTGGTATCATTACAATTAACATAATATATATAATTGTTAAATGAAGCTGTAATTCATGTGCTCTTGGGGGCCCTCTGGTGGCCACAGGGTCCTAAGCAGCCGCTTCTGTTCGCTTATACCTTTGGCCGGCTCTGGTCTCCTCCCTTTCCAGTCTAATGACCTCTCAATGAAACAGGATCTATGAAGCTCCCAGTTTTCCTGGAGCCAAGATGTAGGCTAATGGGCTACACAGGGTTTTAACCCATTATGGGTTTTAGCCATTATGTCGTCAGCAGCCTCAAATGGCTTCTAAAGCTGCCATGATGTGGTGTCAAGCGCACACAGTCTGGGTTCCCCAAGGTCCCTGGGTCCTAGATGAGTGGAGACATCCATGGAAGTCATGGTAGTGTGTGTGTCGGGGGGTGGGGGGCTGGGTGGTATGGGTGTATGTCTGTTGAATCACTGCTGAATCACCTACACACACACACATAAACACACGAGCATGGCACCTACTTAGATTTTTGAGGAGGCCCCGGGTGTTTAGGCTCCTGGTGCGTCATCATTCAAGCACCCAGCAGTGTCTCTCTTAACCTCACGGCCTCTCAGCCTCTCCTCCTCTCAGCCTCTCTGAATCCCAGCCTCAGCCCGCCACCTCACACTCTCCGTACCACTCAATAAATCTGTGAGGTTGAGAGGCAGGGAGGCAGAGAGTTTATGATCCATGATGTAGCACCTCTACTCACTCAGACCTATCCCAGTACATCAGCTATTCTAAATCACCTTGAGGCGCTATTGGCTCATTTACATCCCTTTTCTCCAGCTGAAGGCCTCATTGGTCAGTAAACGTCACCCCAGGGATATCCCCCTCTGTTAATGAGATGGTGAGAGTAACTCACATGGACACACACGTGTGAGCTATTAAAGAGAAATGTCTTGGACTTCATTTCGAGACAATTTACCATCATTGTCCTTCAATAACCACCAACTCCCCAACCCGTCACAAACAAAACACAATGGCTGATATGCGGTGAAGATTGTCCAAAACACCACACCCAACCCCCCCAAAAAAAACTGTTCCCCAGTCAGTTGGTGTCACAGAATCATCCACTCTCCGGCATTTCTTCTCTCTGTCCTGTCTGGCTGTATCTGTCTCACTCTCTGTGGTATATCATTCCCAGTCCCTAGCAACAGGGGAAACATTGACTGGTCTCCACTACAACAAGCCCTGGGGGAAGGCCATCCACTGAGGTTCTGTTTGTTGAATCTATCACAGGAGAATCAGTTGATGAAGAGGTGTGTGTGTGGGTGTGTGTGGGGGGGGGTTAATGAAGGGAAGAAGAAAAGACTAATCTCCCTCTCTCTCTCCACTCTATTTCTCTTAATCCATATGCAACCTATTCAAGCGGTGTTTGTGAAAGGTGGTCGTTGTGTGCATAACTCAGGGGACCCTCTGTTCAATCAAAGTGGGGCAAGAAATGGAGGAAAATATTCTGACGAGCGTCGCCACGACACCTGTTTCACGTATACCCACCTCGCACACACATATCACATCCGAATGTAACCATCCCCCTCTCTCTCTGCCTCAGATTGCCGGGTTTGTCAATGCAGTCCACCTGGTCGGGGATGACCAGGAAAACCTGCTGGCGTTCCGTTTCCAGGCGCTCAACCCCATCGTGGACCCCTGGGTCTTCATCATCTTCCGCAAGTCCGTGTTTCGCCACCTGCGCTCCCTGCTGCGCTGCCGCTTCACCAGGGGGGCGGTGAAGAGCACGGCAGCTCACTGCGCCCTCACCTCAGAACCCCAGGCCATCCCACCCCCCTCCAGCCCGTAACCCTACTCTAACCCTAACCCTAACAGACTGGCCAGACCCTTAAGACTACATGTTCACCCAGCTCTGACTGTGGGACTAGCAGTGTCCTGTCCTGTCTAGACCCAAGCAAAATGACCCTTGTTGTAAGGGCACTGGACCTATGCTATTACACAGACATTAGAGTATTGAGTTACATATAAGAACATGTGAATTGTTTCACCTGCTTCAGGACCGTTTTAACAATGTATTCATAATGTTTATGACCCATTATCTTATTACAACCCGACGGGCATTCACATTATGCCGAGACGCAGCACAGGGATTCCAACGCTGTGCTGGTACTGATTCAATACCCTGTGTGGGTATTGACAAAGTAGGAAGCTACGTGCAGCTACTGCCAATCCCGGCTTTCGTTACTGTCGCCGCACTGCTCCATATGTGAATGCCCGATGACATGAATGAACATGACTTCGACAGGAACAGAGGCTGAAATGGCCAGAACTGCAGGTGACAAGTTTCTGTCATGAGAACCTGCAGTGGTATGGACTATGAACCCCTATGTCACAGGGTTGGACGTGCATGGTAATCACCGCCATAATCAAAATTGCTTCCTGTTCCGAGGAAGTCAACCAGGAAATGCAACAACATTGCACTGGGTCCCTGTCATGGTCATTAGGGCCTACATATCAGAGGACTGGTTGTATTTCTATATCTCTCTGTCATTCTCTCTCTTTCTCTGAGCTCATTAAGCAGATTCCACCTGTATTTGATGTGACTGAAAGTCACTCTTCTACAGCATTTCTGCCCCAAGTCCTCCTGTGTTTGTGTCTGTGTGTGCATGAACATTAGTTCATGTCGCTGCATGTTGAGGGAGAAGATGGATGAATGTAATCGTATCCATAGAGGACCACCGTTACGGCTCCTGTGACGTCGGATCCCACTCAGATGTCTTCAGTTCAGCTCCAACATTCAGACCTGTACAGACAATAATAGATGATTCCAATCACCACAATCCTGGGGCTCTGATAACCACCACTGCTTGTTCAAAGAAGTCTCCTCCACTCTCTCACTCACCTCATGACCTGCTAGAGCATTTCATTAAGCTGCCAGGGTCGGAAAGATAGAGTCTTAGAAAAGGACCTGACGTTATTATGCATGCATATCCGTGTGTGTGTGTGTGCGCACGTGTTGCTTTGTATGAATGCGTCTGTGTACTCTGTGTGTGTGTGTGTGTGTGTGTGTGTGTGTGTGTGTGTGTGTGTGTGTGTGTGTGTGTGTGCGTGTGTGTGTGTGTGTGTGCGTGAGTGATGTTTCTGTTTGACGTTTTAAGCTACCTAAATAAATCTTGCTGGATATTTTAGCTACATTTGGGTCTATGGCATTTCTGCCCTATAAAAAGTAATCAAATTGTGTGTGTGTGTTTCTGTGGTACAAAGTGCTCTTTATAGATAAGTGCTGTGGCATGCACTGTGGCTTACTTTCGTGTGTTAGTTAGTGTCTGAGTGTATTTTGTGGCATGAGCTCCAATGGTAGCAAGTCATGTGTTAATGGTTTTTCCTGTAGTCTTCTTTTCCTGCCTTGCATGGCTGTCCTCAATTGCCAGTTTTTGCATCTTGCACTTTTGGTTCATCTGTGAGTATACAATATTTGATTTTGCAGTATTAACATCTGTTAAATATGAAAATGCTAAGTGATGAATAAATGTTGTGTATAAAATCCTGTACTGATATGGTTAGATGTAAACAGATGTATGAGGTAAAATAAATAATAAATGGATACAACTGTCCGGTAAAACTGTATGATATTATATAAATAGCCTGTCGTAGATATATAAAACTTAGATCAAATCACCAAAATGTTATTTTCCTGGCTGCACTACGTTCCACCTTCAAAGTAGTGAAATTGATCTGGATGTGGTTTTGTGTTCAGCCAACCTGCTTTCCCTAATCTTATAAACCACTTTCACTTGCTTCTGCCCTGCTATGTTATATATACGGTTAAAATACCACAGCGTCCATGGTAGATACTAATGTCCATGCCTGCTGTGTCAGCGTATCATAAGCCCTCCCAGGTGGGAGTATCGGCTTCATGGGGCGCTCCAAGAGAGGATCGTAGACTGGAATCAAGGCCCCAACCCCGCCACACAGTCTCCTGGCCTGACCAGTCTTTACCGGAAAACCGTTAAATGAGCCGTGAGAACATTAGCCTCTCCGGGAGCAGCGTTGAGGATGCTACTGGAGCTGGACGCTGTGTTGGGCCTGATGTACTCGACAGGCAATGTGTGGGATGTTAACTACAATGACACACACAGGCATTTGGAGTAAGTTAAACTCCCTCAAATTCCATCACAATCCCTCCCTCAACCTAACTATAAACATTAGAATCTCTGTGTGTGTGTCTATCCTTGGCTTGATTGTCTAAAAAAAACGGACACTGCAGCCTGAAAATCAGCCGGTGTTCTGCTTAGGACCCAAGGATGTGCAGAGTCGTGTTGGCGAGACCACCAATGGGCACTGCACTAGTACTCTAAATGTCACTCCTCCTTGTTATTGGATGCTGATGGGGGTAAGGATTTATAACGAGATATCTTTTCTGGGAAGCTACACGGAACAGAGAATCAGAACCCGGCTGTTTAGCACAGAGTTCTCCCTCTCCGTCACCCCACTGATACCACCTCTACAGTATGTCTGGCTCTTATCCTTTTTGTCAGGCAGACATTGTTCTAAGAACATACACTTTCCTGAACTTATAACAATTCTGTTTCTGAAAAACTGTTGGGGGTTTTCTCATGCAGAATTAGTCAGTTCAAATGGGGTAAGTTGCCAGTCAGTGTGCCATTAACAACTGTTGCTGCAATTGGATATGTACTAGAGACCTTTAGCTCGAGGGAATTTCATTCATTGGAGAGCAGTGGCACATCTAGCTGTAGGCCCACATTACAGTATTAGAGGAAGTAGCACGTACATCTACCATCATTTGTTGTATAACAAATGTGATATCATAAACAAAGGTATCGTCGTAACTTGGGGATATTGTATTACTACATTTCAAGAAAACATTTGTACATTACAACGTAACGTCAGAGATTTCCATATCTGGCTTGCTTGCATCATTGACTGTGATGGATCTGCATCTCTGCTGTGGAGTTCATAAGTGTATCTAGTGGCCTGGGAATCAGACCCATCAGCAAGATTATGTTTTATTTGCTCTGGCAAATGGGTCTGGCCACCCTCCCTTTCAAACAGATTTCCATCCGGCCTGGATATTGCTGGGCCAATCACAATCGTTTATTTAATAATGAGCCGGTCTGAAACTATGACTGGATATAGTTGTTGGGGCATTTTCGTAAACAACCAAGATGACGTTTCATTGCTCTGATTGGTTGTTTCCATCCAATTCTATCCAATCGCGTCCAGAGGCATTTTGGTCTGAGCCAGATGATAAAGCCCCCTGAAAATAAAAAATTAACTGAAAGGTTCCAGGTTATGCTTTTGCAAATACCAGCACTGTAATTAAGTTAAATTACAAGGCTGGAAATAGAGCGAGAACAGGGAGGGACCAACTTGGATGTACGACAGTATTAGAGCCGTGGTGAGTTATTAGAGAACACGAGATGACACATTGTTTATCTGTTTACGCTGCTGTCTTAACTTCTCACTTGTCCTGCTTGTCCTCCTTTCTATCTCCTCCTCCCTTCTTTCTAGGCGTACATGGCTTACGATCTGAAGAACACTCCAAGACTCTTAGTCATTCATCTGACATGACATGGAGAAGACAACCCTTTTGGAGTGATGAATCCCTATTAGGGTCAGGGTTGTATGTGTCGCTGTTGCCTTTCTTTATCCACAGCTGGCGCCATGTACCTGGTCCCTAACTTGTCTTCCTCCTCTCAGGATGATCTCACCTCTCAAACTTAAGACTTCACATATCTCCCTCGCCAGACATATTTCACTCTGTGTTGGAGTTTTTCCCTCTATGATGTAGCTGTTGAGTGGTGAGACGGAGTGCTCCTAGCACAGTGGGAGTGGAAGCCTCTCAAGCTATTGATATATTGGCAGAACAGTGAACATAAGTGGAAACTAAGCTATTTATGGTCCAAAAGAAAATGTATAGTTGTGTTTTTACATTGGGGAACCCCTACTCAATCTATTTTATTGATCTGGCTCTGTCGGACAAGTAAAAATAGGCTAAAATATCCACCTAATACGATTTAGAAAGGAAACTACTAATTTTCAAAGGATTATGATCCTGTATTCATTGAATTCAATTCAAAGGCTTTTTCGAGTGTCTACCACATGATGAAATTGACCTTATGATGGTTACTTCACCACAAGAACATCACTGTTTTATCTTGACTTCCACACGTTTTAGACTTAAGCTTACAACGTTTTATTTGAGGTGGACTGAACCCATGTCCTCGTGTTTTGGGACCCACAAAGCCAAAAAGAAGCCCGGAAATCTTACAGTCAGACCAAGCTCCCCAAAGATAGAGATTTCCCACTCCAGATCATAACAGAACAATATGCCACTTCCTGGTTATCGCTCTTCCTAATGGGTTATTAATGACCAATCACAGGTCAGAGATATGAATCTTCCAAAGGGGAGCAGGCATCTGTTTTCTCTAACTCTGAGCTATGTCAATCATTGTGAGAAGACTGAAAGATTAACTTTAGGCTGACAAAGGGTGTAAATGTGAAGCTTACATAAATAGTGATTGTATCCATTATGTATAACTAATATACTGGTTCCTGGTAATGAGTTCAGATTTTGGAAGAATGGATTGAGTATTTACAAACATTTAAGATGGCATTCAATTTGACCGAGTAAACACTACAGGTTTGCACTATCGAGATTGCCATATCTCTTTTCTTATACCATGTCATCTGAATCAACTGCAGTCAAAGTAGATCCACTTGCATCGACGGTCTGTCTTCGAGCCAAGTCTGAAAGAGCCTTTACTGTAACTGTGTAACTGGCAAAAGTCAAAACAGACAAGCTTGTGAGCTCACGCACAAGCTAGTTCATCTGTAGCAAAGACCAAACATGCGAGCAGTGACGGTGGTCTGGAGACATAACAGTTAGAAAGACAGCTGGATAGAGAGACAAACTCCACAACCTAGCATAAGGAGTCCCATTAGGCTATCGTCTGGCTAGCTTCCAACGGCCATCATAGAGTTTACAACATTTTGGATATGATAAATAGAGAACCTGTTATGTCGCAGTATTGTACGTATGTAGATTCACACCAATCTAAAAACATTCTGGCTTAAAATCTAATTGTGAAATAATGTTTTCTTATTTTGTCTATAGTGTTTATTATGATTATTACCAATTGGGGTAACTTTCAAATGGCAGTGGTCCTTAGTCCTTCACACTTACAATGATGTGGACATAATTGAGTTCCTTCCTGAATGCTATAGATTCATGTTTTTAATTTCTCTAACAACCTCTGCAGTAAAAAGGTCATGCGAGACACCTGTTCAGGACAGACATGTGGCTCCTAATGACCTTGAAGGTGGCCTTTAGGGTCAAATAAATCACCTTTAATGCACACTGTGCATTAACTGTATATAAAGGCAGGGAACATACATTTTTAATTCTTACGTTCTGCTTTGTCTCTCACACACACACACGTTCTACGGGACGGTCTGTCATCGTCCTTACCTGTTGTCACGGTGCCATAATGCCGTTCTGGGTAAGCTGAAAAACTAATTTGTACAGCTGTGGAACAGTTGGTGACAGAATAGGGATGAAGACTTGAGGAACTGTATCTACCTTGTATTCTATAAAACAAAGGTCTTATTCACGCCCATGCCAGATCCCTTCCTCAGCAGTCAAACGGACACGCCCATTATACAATGTTCTTGTTGCCACTCTTTCTTTTAAGTGTCTTAAGTATCTTTCCCTGATTACTGATAGGAAAAATATATTGGCTTTGGCTAGCTCTTTAGTTCTCTCTGCTCTTCTCTCCTTCTCCTCTATGTCATCTATATAACTATCAGAAGAGTGTTATTTGTTATGAAGTGAGTCGGGTGATTTAGTCTTTAGGTTGTTCAAGGGGCAGAAAGCCAACTAAGTGGTCATAAGCCTTTATAATATGTATATATGTGTAGATCAGGCTTTTATGTTTTGGGCCACTTTCCTTTGGGTAAGACCCCTAGAATGTATTAAGATCCTACAAACTCACAACTTGCTTGACTTTTTCTGACCTATAATACGGACAGGGCTTCCAAAATAGATCGAAAACATGGCCAGGATCAACAGGGTGAAAGTCGTGCATAACAATAGCCTGGGGAACAAGGGAACCACCAAGGGAACCACCAAGGGAACCACCAAGGGAACCACCAAGGGAACCAACAAGGGACCACCAGGGACCACAGGGAACCACCAAGGGAACCACCAAGGGAACCACCAAGGGAACCAACAAGGGACCACCAGGGACCACAGGGAACCACCAAGGGAACCACCAAGGGAACTATGACTACTGGCACACAAATGTGTGTCGAGTAAATAATGGTGTGTGTTCTGTAGGAACTGGGGTCTGTGTGTCTAGTATATAATGGTGTGTGTGCACAGTAGGCACTAGTATGAATGCTCAGAGCAGATCCCTGGTCAGCTGTTAGAGATAATCAGCATACATGCTGATCACCTCATGTGAGTAAGGGATTAGGTAACATGGCAGAGTTGCACAATTTGGGGAACGACACACACACATACTGCACATACCAACGAGATGTCGAGATACTTGACTTCTACTGTGTAAACAGCCTCATTTTAAATGTTGATTAAAGGCCTGTGTGTGGGGGGAGGGCGACTAATGAGCCCAGTGCCTTTTTCCGTTTTCCGTTTTGTATTTACTCTATCATTCTTTAGAACTGTGTGTGGCCCTATCAAAGAGGTAACGTGTGAAGAGGTCTCTTTGTGTCTGTGTGTGTGTGTGTGTCTGTGTATGTGTCTGTCTGTCTGTGTGTTTGTGTCTCTGTGTGTGTGTGTGTGTGTGTCTCTGTGTGTGTGTCTGAAAGGGATCAGGTCTGCTACCAAACAGGGTTACAGTGACTGAGCTACTCACACTGACAACATTATTCCACGGTGCCCTATCTCTGTAATCTCACAGATAATCTAGTCAAAGATGAATATGCATGACACAAGACAGTTGGACTTGACTGGTCTTCGCCATTTTTTTGTGGTACAATTCAGTAGTGCCACCTACTGTCTGAAAAGGGAAATTACACACCAATAATACTGCACTAAAAAAAGGCACTGTATTTTCTTTAAATTAAACAAGGCAAATCTTCATATAATTTCAAAAAGACAGATAACATGTCACATATTATCATCATCTTCATATAATAGTAACATATTTGAACCCATGTCTACAGTATACTCATCCCCTCCCACGGTCTCGCACTCCCCCATTTTAATTTGTCTCTCTCAAAGCAACATCATTCTCACCCAATCTGTTTGATAAGTGCTGGGTTACACAACCAGGGACGTGGCATTGTGACGTCACATGTGCTCGTCCCAGGGTGTGGAGAGCTGGCTGTCCTGCTGACTCTGCCCAACAGGTCCACCTGAGCTGCTTTCTACACACACGACTAGTCCCACCCACATACCACCCAATCACATTTAGCCCAGGTAAATCTAACCCCATTGGCTGGCTGCCCTGTCAGTAAATGGGGTTAGGTGAGCAAGGCTCAGTGTGGTGGGTGTTTAGTAAGGTGTGGGACGTGGGGCTGGCAGGGTTGAGAGGTCACGACCCTAACTGACCTGGATTAACATGGGCTTCAGTCACAATCCCATGAGGATCCAGATTTAGCCTGGGAGTGACAGAGATAGTTCTTCTTAGGGAGTCCTGGGTGACCTGCCATGCTCTGAGCCTATCCTGGGCCTTAGAATGCTCCTGCACTACTTCCTAGACAGACACCAGTCTGTCTGGCCCTGTCCTGCGATAGCCAGGAAGAGAGTCAGACAGGACCATTAACATACCTGTCATCTATTGCAACACATCAACTGCAAAACACATCTATTGCAACACACAGGTGGCTGTGTGGTCAAAGAAACAGACTTATACCCAGGAAGTCCCGGTTCAAATCCCATCTCCACCACTGACTCATTGTGAGCAAGTCACGTAAATTCTAACCATCAGAGTTATGGTTGTGGTATGGTATGATATTGTGGTCTGGCCTGCTGAGTCATCAGCAGGAAGACTGAAACCTGAAACGTCTCCTGTGAGATGATTTGGTCTAATGGTTAGTGTCTTGCCTTCCGAGATGTTTCTCTTCAACAACAAAGAATAAGAACCACGTTTAAAGTCTGCTGAATTTATTGATTCATGAGAAACACAACACATATTTTCAGCTACTTTCAGAAAATTACAGTCCAGGGGAAAACCAGTCAAATGGAACGCTTATGAGAAGCTAACCAGTGCAGAACCTTCAGTTTAACCTCAAATCATTTGAAATCTCCTTCTGTGTTCTATGGAAACTGTCCTCCCTTACCTGACAGATTACGCTCATTAATGTGATCATTGTGTATATACTGTTAGCAAGCAGTGGAAACTCACAGACTATGGTTGAAACCACTGCCACAATGGGATACTGATACACAATACTTTGACAGACAAGACTGTTTCAGCTGCAAAAACATTTGGTATCTTTTTCGTTACAGTCTTTAAATATATTTTGAATTACACTAAACTGCAAGTATAAGTTAAGTGTTGATAATATATATATATATGTATATAGATGTCATTGTTTAATTTACTACAAGTTGTCTTGCAAGACTTGAGGCTTTTACAGTTTTATGGCACATCTCAAAACCAAGGAGAAAACATTATAGGTCCTACTACAGAATAGCCACAATAAGTAAAGCAAAATTTTGCACTAACACTAATAATATTATTTGTTAACAAACTAAGTTATACATTTAATATCGGATGACATACCATTAGAAAGCACTGACATTTATGTTATATACTGGTATTAGGTATATCTGTTGAAAGCAGATTAAATATCTTTAGAGCGATGCTCTCAAGGTAACCATAAATGGTTTCCTCAAACTGTACTGTCTACCTGCTTCTTCCTGGGTGTGAGCTGCTTTCAAAATAAAAGTCCCCGAACACTACAAGCCGCCTCAGGGAGAAAAAAAAGAGAAGCAAAGACAAGACAAACTTCATTATCAACACCTCCTTCCCCCTCACACACACCGCCGACACACCGCTCCAGGATGGTACAATGTTCTTCCAAGCACCAAAAAGGAATCAACCCCAGAGACACTCCTCACCCCAGGATCCACCACCCTCAGTGACAAATATTTTACAAATACATCGTTTCTATAGTTATGTATATATCTCCAGTGTCTACAGAGCGTCCTCCTCTGGGATCACAGCCCTCTCCTGGTGAATACAGATTGCCACAGAAGGTGTACATGCAAGTGGGACTTTTAACCCAAGTCCAGAATCAGCACAGTTTGTTGCGTGCGAGTGGCAATGTCAGATTGGTATTAAGGGGCGTGGAAACCCATTGGAGCAGTTATCTTCTCTAAGCAGGGCAAAAGGAGACGGCGCCCTCTCGTTCCTGGAGGACCGCGGTCACCGTCTCAACGATGGTGCTCTTCCCTCAAACTTCTGTCAGGATCTGATGAGTGAGATTGGACCAGGGTCCAAGTCTGGATAGATGCGCCGCTTACGGCTTGATCCAGAAACTTCTCCAGAACTCCACCACATTCTGTGGTTGTTCTACAAATAGACGACTCTGACCTGTGGTGCGATAGTTTCTCCAATTCACATCATTTTTTGGTTGTTCGTTTTTATTATTTCTGGTGAGTGCATTTTCTTGGTTTCCATTCTTCAGTGGTTTGGTTCTTTAGATTTTTGTTTCTTCTTAAAAGACAAGAGTGATCTTAGGAGGACAAGCAGTGTAAGAGAGAAAGGTGTGGGAGCACACACTGCAGATTCACTTGGCCGTCATCATCTGGACAAACTCTGCAGGGAGGAACACAACAGTTTCAGTCAGTTCCACAACCAACCACAAAGCATGATAAGGTACAGTGACGTTATCCAAAAGGATTCAATTAAAACAGTGAATTACAGAGACTATAAGGAGGAAGATGGTGTGTGTGTGTGTGTGTGTAGGGAGGGTGAGGGGAGGGGGGGAGGGGGGGGGGCAGGAAAGCAACTCACCCTCATAGTTGACCTGCCCGTCTCCGTCGATGTCGGCCTCTCTGATCATCTCGTCCACCTCCTCGTCTGTCAGCTTCTCCCCCAGGTTGGTCATCACGTGCCTCAGCTCGGCCGCGCTGATGTAGCCGTTACCGTCCTGGAAAGGTCAAGGGGTGCGGGGGAGTCACTACATTTCCAGCCAGCCCAAATTCAATCATCAGGATTTCAACAACATCTACAGTGGTTCCCTGTGGTTGAGCCAAACACTACAGCCAGCCACCAGACCAGACTACAGAGCCATCACATGACCCCCTTCTTGGCTTCATCACAGAAGAACTTCTGTGTCCCAAACAGATCTACCTTGTCAAAGACCCTGAAGGCTTCCCGAATTTCTTCCTCACTGTCAGTGTCCTTCATCTTCCTCGCCATCATGGTCAGGAACTCTGGGAAGTCGATCGTTCCATTGCCTGGAGACAGACAGGAGTGTTGGTTAGGACACAATGCCAGTCCAAAATAACTACACTGAGACTGACAGTGTAGATCAGAGAGGGGAACTGAAGTGGACTTTGGTTATGGTGACAAACACATCAAATCAACATGTCCAGCATTTTGTGTGCGTTCGAATGTATAATTTATCATGTACAATATCATTAATATAAATATCAGATCGGCTCACGCAGCAGATAATGAACACACACACACACACAGTGATAACACACACACACTCACCATCAGCGTCCACCTCGTTGATCATGTCCTGCAGCTCGGCCTCTGTGGGGTTCTGACCCAGTGACCTCATGACTGTGCCCAGCTCCTTGGTGGTGATGGTGCCGTCCCCATCCTTATCAAACAGGGAGAACGCCTCCTTGAACTCTGCACACACACACACAATACAATGGGACATATATCAGAGATTTGTGACGTTGGTATCACATATATTAAAAGGTTCACCATTCACCATCACTTAGGCCTGATCCTAGAAACACAAAAGGTTGCATTGTTTTCATAAAACTAGCCTAGAAAACCCTTATATTACAGAGGGGCGAATTCCAAGTCACCCTTAGTAACTAGCAGTGGTGTAGAGAAGAGATCTGTGATTGGATAAGTTTGGATCTGGGTTCAAGGTCTGGACTCACCAGCGATCTGCTCCTCGGTCAGTTGGTCAGCCTGGGGGGAGGAGAAGGTCAGAGGTCAGTTAAGCACCTTTTACACAGCCTGTTCAAGGCATGAATGTCACACCTTTATAGACACTCCCAGTTCTGTATAAAAGGTGCACACACGGAATGGGGGGCGGCCATTGTTGCACCGGCATCATTCTAGTTGAGCACAGAGCCTAATGGACAGGAAGAGTGGGAACAGCTGGACCACACACACACTAGACGGCGCTGATGTTGTGCCTCGGATACCAAAACGTCGGCATTATGCTGCCTTGGTTTGAGTCAGTGTTCACAAACAAATCAAGTCACCATCAACTCTGGGATCTCAGTTTAAAAAGAGCATTAGTCAACAGCAAAAGGCAGTTGTTGCTAGATACTAATGAGGGCTCTGCAGCCCGGGTTAGACTTAATCCAGTTCTAATTCAGTCCACCTGTCTGATGTTGTGTGTATCCCTAGGAGTCTCTGTGAGTCTCTGTGTGTGGATTAATTTGTGTGTGGGGTCAATTCTCTGCATTAGCAGCGAGGTCTTATCAGGCCTGTCTGAGTCCATCCACAGTGTCACTTTGGGCTGAGGATGTGTGATGAGGGACAGGTATTAATACTCAGACACAGCCTGAAATACCCACCACAACTATTATTAGGGAGGCACGAACAGGGTCGCAAATGTAGCACACTCAGTTTAATCATCACCACTTAGTCCCTCCACCAATGTTGCCAGTGTGTGTGTTCTGTGTGTAGATATAACGGAGTAGAATATTATCTTTGTTGAATTATTAAGTAATCTACGCCATTCTAGCGGTACGTTGGTTTGGTGTGACTTAGTGGGATTTGCGTTGAATTTCCCCAAACTGACTTTGAATGATACTGGGTAAGTCACACACATTGTGAGAATCTGAATAAACTAAGATTTATTGCATGTACAGATATTATAGATATTTATTTGGAGGTTTATGGTTTGTCATCCCTAAAATTATATTTTGGAGACTTGCACAGGAGCACGTTTTAATGTTGAACTAGTATGTTAACATGCAAGTTATCTACACTATGGTTTCCTGACACAATTGCAGTAACACATCATTTGACCATGTCATACTTTGTTCCAACAGTAAAGAAACCTGTGGTCCATCTGGTTGTCCATGACTTGTGGAAGCAACAGCAGGGTGGAGTTCTGGTAGTGACACGTAACACGCACGCATATGCTTGTCTATTCATGAGTGTCATGTGTACTATGATGGGCATGACCTTGCTATCTTATCGGAGATAATGAAGGTAGTGTAATCATGAAGAGGAGAGTTGAAAAAAGGCCAGAGGAAAGAAAGGATGCAATATGCAGATGAGGAGGAACAGAGAGGAGAGAAAGGATGCAATATGAGGAGGACAGGGTGAGAGGAAGGCCGGCTGAAGGGAAAGCCAGATGAGAGGAAGCAAGGGATGCAGGATAAGAGAACAGGAAAGGATGGTGGCAGGATGAGAGGAGTAGTGAAGCATGGGTTGTAACAAACAGACTGCAAAACGATGCCTTCCCTGCTCCAGCATACCGGTTTCAAATGAATGGGTTGTTATCAAGCTCTGTGGAAGCGGGGTAATGACCAGTCATTTGAATCAGGTGTGCTGGAGCAGGGAAACGTCTACAACATAGAGGCCCTCGAGGACCAGGACTGGAGAACCCTGGTCTGGGAGTCTAAAGCAGCATGTGTCTGAGTATTCCCAGGGGGGCTTCAGTGAAGATGCAGACTGGCTGCAGACTAAACACACCAGAGCCAAGTGGCCTGTGAGCAGGAACTAGACACATCCGATACACTACTGCATACGACTCTCCAGTTTACATGTTCGTGTTTACACTAAAATTTGAGATATATACTGGACAGCTGCAACCTGTTTTACTTGGCAGATGGCAAGATTTTTAAGATATTTGCAATTGCATGTCTAATCCTTGGGTCCAGGCAGCAAACAAACAAGCATTAATAATACCGATTTTAAAGCCAGTGCCTCACTCGCCTATTTGTCTCCATAAACAGCCATTGTGAAGGATCAAGGAGAGCACATGAGGACAAGGCCTTTTTAGAGTTTCTGCCCTAATTTGTACCTAAAGCATGCACTGACTGCGGACCTTGTTATCAGCCTACTACTGCACCAAACGTGATTTGGTTCAATGCGGGGAGAAGGAGATTGGGGCGAGGAAGGAGGGGTGGCATCGAAGATCCTTCACAAACAGCAGACTGCAGTTACACCGGTGGTGCAATACGGAACAGCCATCAACGCCTAGAGCCTCTGTGTTAAATTCGCGTGGCAACTCTGAAACTTAAAAAGTGAATTTGTGCAAAGACAAGTGTAGCAACACGTTATGTAACCGCAAGCACAGCAACAAACATTGGCTTGTTGTGCAGATCGAGCTCTTGCGGTTCTAAAACCACGTTACGGGAGTTCGTCGTTGTGGTGGACGCTGGTTTGAGTAAACGACGTTAGATTTAATTGTTGGCTGATTAACAGTTTCAAATAAACATGTAGTTATACAGCCAGGGAGCGAGTGCTCGAGTCGAAGCAGGTCGTTATGGCGTATGGTTATTTTTACACAACGTAGCGGTCTCAATGTTATTACCACGCCTGTAACTGTTCACATGCTGGATCCAGCGTTAGTTGATTAACGACGTTCTCGTCGCACTAGAATAGCACGCTTGCATCACAATTTTGTTCATAATCTATAAAACACTAGTCTCTCAATATTTCTGAAACTGAACTCAAACTTACTAATGGACTAGAACAACATTAGCTAAGCTAACTAGACAGCTAGTTTTGTTTCACCAGTCTATGCGCTCTTCCTGATGTTAGCTCAGCTAGCCAGGACCTAGAGGCTCGAGCTAATTAGAGCTAGCGAACTAAACTTCTCGACAATACTACTAGCCTAGCACTACTATAACTATAGTACTAGAATTGCAGTGTAGTGTTGGTGCTGTTAGTCGTGGTTCACTACTCACCATTTTCCTGTTTAGTCTTCAACAAATTAGTTTTCTGGAATCACCGATAATCAATGCAACAATCGTTACCGACGGCCTGACAGATATATACAGTAATTGTTTCCAGTT